>JAKUCM010000664.1:0-101003 GCA_023374145.1 Lepidium sativum | reverse complement strand
CTTCCAAACCTTGAAGAAGTGTGTGGCCTTATTCAAAGAGAGCAAGGATCAAGGACTCTTCTTGATGGTAATGGAGAGCTTGCTATGGCTAACAAGACATCATACAGACCTGAGGATAAGAAGGTGTTTGTGTGTGAGCATTGCAAGCGTAAAGGGCACACCAAGGATCGTTGCTGGACTCTCCATCCTCACCTCAAGCAAAGCAAATGGGAAAAGCCAAGAGCTAATGTTGCTAGTAAGGAGGTGGTGGCTGACGCAGGTTCTGGTTCATCTTCTCAAGTACCTAATGGGACAGCCATGGTGGCAGTCCAAAATGATTATGTGAGGAAAGCTGACCTTGAGGAGCTAATAAAATCCATCAATGCTCTAAAGGAGTCTGGTAACTCATTTTATGTTTCTAAAATTGCTAAATCATTGGTGGTAGATTCAGGTGCAAGCCATCATATGATTAGGAATGAGAACTTGCTTAAGAACTTGAAACCAGCTGTAGGATGTGTTAGCATTGCAAATGGTAAAAAGGTTCCTATTAAGGGTGTTGGTGATCTTAGGTTGTTTAACAAAGAATCTAAGGCCTTGTTTATGCCAAGTTTTAAGTCTAATTTACTTAGTGTTCATAAAGCTGTTTGTGATTTGAATTGCAAAGCTATTTTCTATCCTAACAAGGTTTGCTTTCAGGATATTAAAAGTGGTCAAGTTCTTGGAGAAGGAGCTAGCAAGGATGGGCTATACTTGCTAGAGAAGACTGAAAATTGTCCAAATCTATCGTTTAATTCGTGTTCAGCTAGTTCATATGTTTCTGTTGGTTCTAGTAGTAGTTTGAATGATGATATGTTGTGGCATGCTCGTTTAGGACATCCACATTCTCGTGCTTTGAACTTATTGTTACCTAATGTTTCTTTTAAGAATGACAATTGTGAAGCTTGTATACTTGGGAAACATTGTAAATCCGTGTTCCCTAAGTCTTCAACTATTTATGAGAATTGTTTTGATCTTGTTCATTCTGATGTGTGGTCTTCTCCTTGTGTTTCTAGGGAAAGTCATAAATATTTTGTCACTTTTATTGATGAAAAATCGAAATTTACTTGGTTAACTTTGCTACCTAGTAAAGATCGAGTCTTTGAAGCATTTACTAACTTTCAAAACTATGTTTTCAATCAATATAGTGCAAAGATTAAGATCCTAAGGACTGACAATGGAGGAGAGTATACAAGCCATGCATTTAAACAAATTCTTGCAACACATGGAATAGTTCATCAAACTACTTGTCCATACACTCCTCAGCAAAATGGAGTTGCTGAAAGGAAAAATAGACACCTCATGGAAGTGGCTAGGTCTATGATGTTCCATAACAATGTTCCTAAGAGGTTTTGGAGTGATGCTGTTGTGGCAGCTTGTTACCTTATCAACCGAATTCCAACTAGAGTGCTGAATGATGTGTCTCCATTTGAGGTATTAACCAAAACTAAACCATCAATTAATCACTTACGTGTATTCGGTTGTGTGTGCTTTGTTCTTATTCCAGGAGAACAAAGGAACAAACTTGAGGCCAAGAGTGTTAAAGGCATGTTCATTGGGTACTCAATAACCCAAAAGGGGTACAAGTGTTATATACCAGAAACAAGGAAAGTGATGGTATCTAGAGAGGTGAAGTTCATAGAAGGAAATGGGTTTTATGAAGATAAAGACTGGTCCAACCTTCAAGATCTTACCCAAAACACTTCAGATCGTGCAAGGAGTCTTAGAATGATCTTGGAGAAACTTGGAATTGGAGACTGATGTGATCGTGAGTAGCATAGAAGCTAAGGAACCAGAGCTGGTAGGACCAATCACGCGTTCGAGAGCTAAGGAGTTGGCTAAGGAAGCTCACTCGCTTATGACTGAAGGATCGTTCTCGCCACCAGCTATGCAAGTCTTCAACATCTCCAACTTGAAGGCTTCTCCTGGTAATGATAACTAGGTAACTTAGGTGAGGAAGTCTGTACTCTTTTTCCCATAGAGAGTTTTGTCCCAATTGGGTTTTCTTTCATGGTTTTTAATGAGGCAGATGGAATCACTACGGCGAGTTATTTAGAAGTCTTACCATTAGGAGAATAATGTACAAACCAATCTGGTTTTGTACTTAGTAGATTTTGAGGTGCACCATTAGGGGACGCCTCGTTGTTTTTATTTAAACGCTTTGCTGTTTTTTATAAGTTTCAAACTACATGTTGTTTTTGTTTAGAACTACATGTTGTTTTGGTTCTAGGGTTATATTTAAACCCCAGAACTTGCTGTAAACTTCTTCAGAGTATTATTTTGACAAAAAGACTTCTTTAAAGTTTTCATGCTCTCAAGCCACGGTTCTGGAAATCCTAGAGCCTGAATCTCCCATCACGTTGTGAGCCAAGAGATTCTTCACCAAATTCATCTAATCACCAAAATCTATCCATTAAATCCTTTCAGCCGTCACCACACCAATTCAAATCACGTTTTTCATCCTATCATATCACCTTTCATCATCTCCATCAATCCTTCAGTTTTTTGTCTCACAGAGACCTTTGCCACGTATCTCAGGAAATACTCGATCAAATCCGCTCAAAACTCATAACCGAGTTTCTCACACTCCAATCTATCCGCTGCTCAAGTTTCATTCGATTCCGAGTACTCTAGCCCCGATTTTCAGAGTTCTATCCTAGGGAGAATCACATCAAGTGGTATCAGAGCCAACTCTGTGCCAAGGCTGAGAAATTCTCTAACCCTAATCTCTCTTTCTCTTGATTTTTTTTCGTTTCTATTCTTTGTTTTAGGGTTAGTTTTGTTCTGTTCTTGTTGCTTAGGTTTAGAGAAACGTTTTTGTTGTCCCTAGTTCTTAGGCAGTCGTGTTTTCCTCTTAGAATTAGGATTAGGTTTTGTTTTCCCAATTGAATTAGGATTAGGTTTAATTTTCCTGATTGAATTAGGATTAGAGTTTTGTTTTCCTTATTGAATTAGGATTAGGGTTTCGTTTTCCTGTTTGCTTTAGGATTAGATTTTTAGTAATTCCTGTTTAGGTTAGGAATAGTTAGAAATCCTATTCCTACTAGGATTAGGAAAAGAATTTTCGTTTTTTTTTTTTTTTTTTTTAGGCTTTTATTTCTTTCTTTTCGTCTTAGAACTAGTTACTGTGAGCTGTTTTGACTTCCTTTCAGGTACAATGGAGCTTTCAGCTGAAGCTATGGAAGCTCTAAGCAAAGCCATGGCTCAGCAAATCAAAGAAGCCAATCGAGCAACAGCTTCTCAATTCTTTCAGCAATTAGAGCAGCTTGATAGCAAGTTTGAGAACCGATTCAAATTGTTGATTGAGTCGCAGCTCAAGAGGAAAGTTGGCAGATCTACTTTCACTTCCAATATTCCAAAACCGAGAGAATTCAACAAACCAGCCTCATTTAAACCAGCGACAACAGTTAGAGAAGAGGTTAAAACCGAGCTTAAACCCAGAAGTGGATCTTCTACTAGCAGTATTAGATGCTTTAAATGTCAAGGAATGGGACATTACTCCAGAGATTGTCCTAACAAGAAAATGTTTCTGCTGAGAGAAGGAGGAGAGATTGTGCCTCAAGATAGTTCAGAAAGCGAAACAGAAATTGATGCAGAGGAAGAAGTAGAACCAGCAGCAGTTGGAGAGATGTTAGTAGCACGCAGAACTTTGAGTGTTCAGATTCATCCAGACGATAGGGAACAGCGTGAGAATCTTTTCCACACAAGATGTGTAGTTCAGGATAAGGTTTGCACCTTGATTGTTGATGGAGGCAGCTGCACAAATGCCGCCAGTGAGGAGATGGTGAAGAAGCTTAATCTTAAGACTACTTCACATCCTAAACCGTATCAGCTGCAGTGGTTAGACAACAAGGGAGCTGTAACCGTTTCTCAGCAAGTACTCATCAAGTTGGCAATTGGGAAGTATGAAGATGAGTTGCTGTGTGATGTTGTGCCAATGAGGTCTAGTCACGTTCTGTTGGGCAGACCATGGCAGTATGATAGGCGTGTGATGCATGATGGGTACACAAACAAGCAGGTGTTTGAGTACAAGGGACGAAAAATCTCTCTTCTTCCACTCACACCAGCTGAAATCTACAAGGATCAGATGCATATGAATCGCAAGGATAAGGAGAAAGTGTCTAACAGCTTGTACATCAGTCACAACGAGTTCAACAAGCTTTTTGATCCAGAGATGACTACCTTTATGTTCGTTTATAAGGAGTCATTGACGAGTATAAAACCAGCAGCAGAACTTCCTCATGAGGTGATCCAAATTATTGAGGAGTATAAGGACGTTTTTCCAGAGGAGATACCATCAGGTTTGCCTCCAATTCGTGGGATTGAGCATCATATTGATTTAGTGCCTGGTTGTGTGTTGCCAAACAAACCAGCTTACAGAACTAATCCAGTTGAGACTAAAGAGCTTCAGAAGCTAGGAGGAGCTGCAATCAACTACCCAACTTATGACAAGGAGCTGTATGCATTAGTTAGAGCACTTCAAACGTGGCAGCATTACTTGTGGCCAAAAGAATTCGTCATTCATACAGATCATGAGTCGTTGAAGCACTTAAAGGGACAGCAAAAGCTCAACAAGAGACACGCCAGATGGATGGAGTTCATAGAGACGTTTCCATGCATAGTTAAGTACAAGAAAGGTAAGGATAATGTAGTTGCAGATGCATTATCAAGAAGGTACATTTTAGTCTCTACTTTAACTTCTAAGTTGGCTGGTTTTGAGCATATTAAAGACTTGTATGAGACTGACAATGACTTTGCTGAGAGCTATGGCAAATGCCATAAGTTTGCTGTTGATAAATTGTTTAGACAGGATGGTTATTTGTTCTACAATAATCGCTTGTGTATACCAAGAGGATCAATCAGAGAGCTGCTAGTTAGAGAGGCGCATGGAGGTGGATTGGCAGGGCATTTTGGAGTTACAAAGACTCTACTTGGACTGCAGGATCACTTCTATTGGCCAAACATGAAGACAGATGTCGATCAGGTTTGTTCTAGGTGTGAAACGTGTAAAATAGCTAAGAGTAAGGTACAGCCACACGGTTTGTACACACCTCTTCCTATTCCTTTGCAGCCCTGGACTCATTTATCTATGGACTTTGTACTTGGCTTACCTCGAACCAGAAATGGTAGAGATTCTATTTTTGTGGTTGTTGACAGGTTTAGCAAGATGGCTTACTTTATAGCTAGCCACAAGACGGATGATGCTGTTTGTGTAGCTAATCTGTTTTTCAGGGAAGTTGTGAGATTGCATGGAATGCCTCAAGTGATAGTTTCAGATCAAGACACCAAATTCTTAGGGCATTTTTGGCAGACTGATGGACAGACAGAAGTAATGAACAGAACATTGTCAACACTTCTAAGGACGTTGGTGAAGAGCAACATCAAGTCATGGGAAGAGTGTCTACCACATGTAGAGTTTGCTTACAATCACGCTAAGCATTCTGCCACTCTCTTTTCTCCCTTTGAGATTGTTTATGGCTTTAACCCACAATTCCCTCTACACTTGATTTTTTTGCCTTTGAGTGTGAAATGTAGTGCAGATGGAAAAGAAAAGGCTGAACAAGTCAGGAGAATTCACGCCAAAGCCAAGGAGAACATAGAGAAGAAGACAGAGCAGTACAAGAAGCACGCCAACAAAGGAAGAAAGGAGCTGATCTTGGAAGAAGGAGATTTGGTGTGGATTCACCTAAGGAAAGATCGATTTCCAGAAGAGAGGAAGAGCAAGCTTCAGCCACGAGTTGGTGGACCATTCGCAGTCGTGAGGAGGATCAACAACAACGCCTATCAGATTGATCTCCAAGGTAAGTATAACATATCTCCAACGTTCAATGTTTCTGACTTGCTTCCATATGTTGCAGATTCGGATTTGAGGACAAATCCTTTTGAAGAGGGAGAGGATGATGTGATCGTGAGTAGCATAGAAGCTAAGGAACCAGAGCTGGTAGGACCAATCACGCGTTCGAGAGCTAAGGAGTTGGCTAAGGAAGCTCACTCGCTTATGACTGAAGGATCGTTCTCGCCACCAGCTATGCAAGTCTTCAACATCTCCAACTTGAAGGCTTCTCCTGGTAATGATAACTAGGTAACTTAGGTGAGGAAGTCTGTACTCTTTTTCCCATAGAGAGTTTTGTCCCAATTGGGTTTTCTTTCATGGTTTTTAATGAGGCAGATGGAATCACTACGGCGAGTTATTTAGAAGTCTTACCATTAGGAGAATAATGTACAAACCAATCTGGTTTTGTACTTAGTAGATTTTGAGGTGCACCATTAGGGGACGCCTCGTTGTTTTTATTTAAACGCTTTGCTGTTTTTTATAAGTTTCAAACTACATGTTGTTTTTGTTTAGAACTACATGTTGTTTTGGTTCTAGGGTTATATTTAAACCCCAGAACTTGCTGTAAACTTCTTCAGAGTATTATTTTGACAAAAAGACTTCTTTAAAGTTTTCATGCTCTCAAGCCACGGTTCTGGAAATCCTAGAGCCTGAATCTCCCATCACGTTGTGAGCCAAGAGATTCTTCACCAAATTCATCTAATCACCAAAATCTATCCATTAAATCCTTTCAGCCGTCACCACACCAATTCAAATCACGTTTTTCATCCTATCATATCACCTTTCATCATCTCCATCAATCCTTCAGTTTTTTGTCTCACAGAGACCTTTGCCACGTATCTCAGGAAATACTCGATCAAATCCGCTCAAAACTCATAACCGAGTTTCTCACACTCCAATCTATCCGCTGCTCAAGTTTCATTCGATTCCGAGTACTCTAGCCCCGATTTTCAGAGTTCTATCCTAGGGAGATTTTCAGAGTTCTATCCTAGGGAGAATCATATCAGAGACTCGATCAGCCACCTGAGCAGTACAAGATCGAGTGCTGAGGAATGTCAGGAAACTCGGACAATGCACTCGAACAACACTCTATCGAGTGCAGAGCAAAACAGGGCCACAAGCGAATCAACACACATTTCTGATTCATTCAATGATGTTGAGGCTCCAATTCAAGGGTCTGACTTGCCAAATGATGTTGAGGTCCCTCCTTTGGAAGAACAAATCATTGATGATGGAGAAGAACTAGCACAACATGGTTCAGGTGGAGTGGAAAACATTGATATGACTGAGCCAGCTCTTATACCTCTAAGAAGGAGTCAGAGGCTAAGGAAGGATCCCTCCAATTGGATCAACACTAGGGTGTACTACAACAACAATGCAGTTGCCCATCCTCAACAAGTCGTATGCAATCTGGTAGAAATTCCGCAAGAACATCAAGCTTTTATCACCCAACTTGATCAGCACCATTTGCCAAGTACTTATGAAGAGGCCAAAGAGCATAAGGTGTGGCGTGATGCTGTAAGTGATGAACATGGAGCAATGGTTAGGAACCACACTTGGGATGAGTCTACTCTACCACTTGGCAAGAAAGCTGTGACCTCTCGGTGGATCTTCACAATCAAATACAAAAGTGACGGTCAGATTGAGAGACACAAAGCCAGACTTGTGGCTAGAGGATTTACCCAAACATATGGAGAGGACTATCTAGACACATTTGCACCAGTAGCTAAGCTTCATACGGTACGTGTTGTCCTTTCCTTGGCCACTAATCTTGATTGGGATCTGTGGCAGATGGATGTCAAGAATGCCTTTCTGCAAGGTGAGCTTGAAGATGAGGTGTATATGCATCCACCACCAGGTTTGGAACACATTGTGGCACCTGGAAATGTTTTGAGACTTAGGAAAGCTATTTATGGTCTCAAACAATCTCCAAGAGCTTGGTATCACAAGTTAAGCCATACCTTAAGAGATCGTGGGTTTAGGAAATCAGAGGCTGATCACACACTCTTCACACTTCAAAGTAAAGAAGGAATTGTGGTGATCCTCATATATGTTGATGACATTATTATCACAGGAGGTAACAAAGAGGGTATCCAAGGTATCAAAGAACATCTTAAATCTGTCTTTGATATTAAGGATTTGGGTGAGATGAAATACTTCCTTGGGATTGAGGTGTGTCGATCTAAAGAAGGCTTATTCCTCTCCCAAAGGAAGTGATGTTCAACCATTTGAAGATAGTACACAATACCGGAAGATGGTTGGTAAGCTGATTTATCTAACTATTACTCGACCAGATTTGTGTTTTGCAGTGAACCAAGTGAGCCAACATATGCAACAACCGAAGATGCAACATTGGGAAATGGTCAAACGGATCCTTAGATACATTAAAGGCACTTTGGAGCAAGGCATATGGATGGGAAGGAATGAAAACACCGATATTGTGGGATATTGTGATGCAGATTGGGCTGGAGATAGACAAGACCGCAAGTCAACAACAGGCTATTGCACGTTCCTTGGAGGCAATCTTGTAACTTGGAAGAGCAAGAAGCAGAAGGTGGTGTCTTGTTCAAGTGCTGAAGCTGAGTATAGAGCTATGAGGAAGCTCACAGATGAACTTATATGGCTAAAGCAATTGCTTAAGGATTTGGGAGTGCATACACAACAACCGATCACGATGCATTGTGACAACCAAGCAGCTATTCACATTGCATCTAACTCAGTGTTTCATGAAAGAACCAAGCATATTGAGGTTGACTGTCATAAGGTTCGAGAGAAGGTGGAGCAAGGAGTGATCTTACCATGTTACACAAGAAGCTCAGATCAATTGGCTGACATATTTACCAAGGCTGCAAGTACAAAGGTGTGTGAGTTTGTTTACTCAAAGCTTGGGCTGATTGAGATGCCCAAACTGTGACAATGATCCATACTCTTTTTCCCTTAGTTGGTTTTGTCCCAAATGGGTTTTCCACTAAGGTTTTTAATGAGGTGGGGAGTTACAACTTTCAAGCTTGATCCTTAATGACTCATACTATGGATTCAAGCTTGAGGGGGAGTGTTAAACTGTGCAAAATAAGGGTTCCATTAATATTATCACCGTGCAAAAATAGGGTCACCGGAATATTATCACCGTGCAAAAATAGGGTCACCGAAAATCACATATTGTCATAAGAAGTCGAGAGAAGAAGTTTTGGTGATGTGCAAAATTAGGGTCACTTACGGTGATGTGCAAGATTAGGGTCATCCTCCTCATGACCGTTGGAGCTTATGGATAAGATCACATATGGAGAATAAGTTAGTCAATAAGACTCTTATTTTGTCTTGTATAGAACTAGGGTTTTCTTTTCTTGTCTATATATAGGTTGTATTTATATCTTTGTAAAGTGTTAAGAGATAATAAAATCTCTCTCTTCAGCCACCATTCTCTCCTCTCTCTCTCAATTTCAGATCTGAAACTCATTCTCTTCTCCATTTCTCTCTAAATCTCTACAATCTCTCTTTATTTGCTAAATCTTACAACCAATAGACGTTAGCTTCAAGATTAACTCAAAATGGTAAGGTTGCGTCCCATGACACCACACCAAGTTTCCTTTGCACAATTTCTCATGTCAAAATGCCAGAATGTTGCCATGACCCTAGCGAAAAGAGATCACATGTGTAGAAGGATCATATGAACATTCCTATTCCAAAGGATTAAGCTCTACTTCATAACATAGCCAAAGTAGTTCATGATCGGTTTACCAACAGACATAGCTTCTAGATTACGGGAAAATGATAACAGAACACCACTCTAAGTTGCCTTAGCACAAATTATCATGTGTAAAAGATATCACATATGTAGAAGGATCATTTAAACATTGCTAGCTCTAAGGATCAATATCTATTGCATAACTCAACCAAAGTATTTCATGACGGATTTACCAATAAACATAGCTTCTTGATTAAGGCAAATAGGTAATGTTGTCTCATGTCAATGTGACATTATGTTGCCTTGAACCTAGCGAAAAGAGATCACGTATGTAGAACAATCATATGAACATTGCTAGCTCTAAGGAAAAAGTTCTACTTTACAACTAAACCAAAGTAACTCATGACGGGTTCACGAAAAGCCATAGCTTTTAGATTAAGGAAAAATGGTAATGTTGCGATCAATAATATCACTTTAAATTGGCAGAGCACACTTTCTCATATTCAAATTACATAACTTTGCCTTGAACGTAGCTAAAAGAGATGACATGTGTAGAATGATCATGTGAACATTGCTAGCCCTAAGGATCAACTTATACTTCATAACATAATAACTAAATCAAAGTAGTTCATGGTGGGTTCACCAATAGACGTTAGCTTCAAGATTAACGCAAAATGGTAAGGTTGCGTCCCATGACACCACACCAAGTTTCCTTAGCACAATTTCTCATGTCAAAACGCCAGAATGTTGCCATGACCCTAGCGAAAAGAGATCACATGTGTAGAAGGATCATATGAACATTCCTATTCCAAAGGATTAAGCTCTACTTCATAACTTAGCCAAAGTAGTTCATGATCGGTTTACCAACAGACATAACTTCTAGATTACAGCAAAATGATAACAGAACACCACTCTAAGTTGCCTTAGCACAAATTATCATGTGTAAAAGATATCACATATGTAGAAGGATCATTTAAACATTGCTAGCTCTAAGGATCAAGTTCTATTGCATAACTCAACCAAAGTATTTCATGACGGATTTACCAATAAACATAGCTTCTTGATTAAGGCAAATAGGTAATGTTGTCTCATGTCAAAGTGACATTATGTTGCCTTGCACCTAGCGAAAAGAGATCACATATGTAGAACAATTATATGAACATTGCTAGGTCTAAGGAAAAAGTTCTACTTTACAACTAAACCAAAGTAACACATGACGGGTTCACCAAAAGCCATAGCTTTTAGATTAAGGAAAAATGGTAATGTTGCGATCAATAATATCACTTTAAATTGGCAGAGCACACTTGCTCATATTAAAATTACATAACTTTGCCTTGAACGTAGCTAAAAGAGATGACATGTGTAGAATGATCATGTGAACATTGCTAGCCCTAAGGATCAACTTATACTTCATAACATAATAACTAAATCAAAGTAGTTCATGGTGGGTTCACCAATAGACGTTAGCTTCAAGATTAACGCAAAATGGTAAGGTTGCGTCCCATGACACCACACCAAGTTTCCTTAGCACAATTTCTCATGTCAAAATGCCAGAATGTTGCCATGACCCTAGCGAAAAGAGATCACATGTGTAGAAGGATCATATGAACATTCCTATTCCAAAGGATTAAGCTCTACTTCATAACTTAGCCAAAGTAGTTCATGATCGGTTTACCAACAGACATAACTTCTAGATTACAGCAAAATGATAAGAGAACAGCACTCTAAGTTGCCTTAGCACAAATTATCATGTGTAAAAGATATCACATATGTAGAAGGATCATTTAAACATTGCTAGCTCTTAGGATCAAGTACTATTGCATAACTCAACCAAAGTATTTCATGACGGATTTACCAATAAACATAGCTTCTTGATTAAGGCAAATAGGTAATGTTGTCTCATGTCAAAGTGACATTACGTTGCCTTGCACCTAGCGAAAAGAGATCACATATGTAGAACAATTATATGAACATTGCTAGCTCTAAGGAAAAAGTTCTACTTTACAACTAAACCAAAGTAACACATGACGGGTTCACGAAAAGCCATAGCTTTTAGATTAAGGAAAAATGGTAATGCTGCGATCAATAATATCACTTTAAATTGGCAGAGCACACTTGCTCATATTAAAATTACATAACTTTGCCTTGAACGTAGCTAAAAGAGATGACATGTGTAGAATGATCATGTGAACATTGCTAGCCCTAAGGATCAACTTATACTTCATAACATAATAAGTAAATCAAAGTAGTTCATGGTGGGTTCACCAATAGACGTTAGCTTCAAGATTAACGCAAAATGGTAAGGTTGCGTCCCATGACACCACACCAAGTTTCCTTAGCACAATTTCTCATGTCAAAATGCCAGAATGTTGCCATGACCCTAGCGAAAAGAGATCAGATGTGTAGAAGGATCATATGAACATTCCTATTCCAAAGGATTAAGCTCTACTTCATAACTTAGCCAAAGTAGTTCATGATCGGTTTACCAACAGACATAACTTCTAGATTACAGCAAAATGATAACAGAACACCACTCTAAGTTGCCTTAGCACAAATTATCATGTGTAAAAGATATCACATATGTAGAACAATTATATAAACATTGCTAGCTCTAAGGAAAAAGTTCTACTTTACAACTAAACCAAAGTAACACATGACGGGTTCACCAAAAGCCATAGCTTTTAGATTAAGGAAAAATGGTAATGTTGCGATCAATAATATCACTTTAAATTGGCAGAGCACACTTGCTCATATTAAAATTACATAACTTTACCTTGAACGTAGCTAAAAGAGATGACATGTGTAGAATGATCATGTGAACATTGCTAGCCCTAAGGATCAACTTATACTTCATAACATAATAAGTAAATCAAAGTAGTTCATGGTGGGTTCACCAATAGACGTTAGCTTCAAGATTAACTCAAAATGGTAAGGTTGCGTCCCATGACACCACACCAAGTTTCCTTTGCACAATTTCTCATGTCAAAATGCCAGAATGTTGCCATGACCCTAGCGAAAAGAGATCACATGTGTAGAAGGATCATATGAACATTCCTATTCCAAAAGGATTAAGCTCTACTTCATAACATAGCCAAAGTAGTTCATGATCGGTTTACCAACAGACATAACTTCTAGATTACAGCAAAATGATAACAGAACACCACTCTAAGTTGCCTTAGCACAAATTATCATGTGTAAAAGATATCACATATGTAAAAGGATCATTTAAACATTGCTAGCTCTAAGGATCAATATCTATTGCATAACTCAACCAAAGTATTTCATGACGGATTTACCAATAAACATAGCTTCTTGATTAAGGCAAATAGGTAATGTTGTCTCATGTCAATGTGACATTATGTTGCCTTGAACCTAGGGAAAAGAGATCACGTATGTAGAACAATCATATGAACATTGCTAGCTCTAAGGAAAAAGTTCTACTTTACAACTAAACCAAAGTAACTCATGACGGGTTCACGAAAAGCCATAGGTTTTAGATTAAGGAAAAATGGTAATGTTGCGATCAATAATATCACTTTAAATTGGCAGAGCACACTTTCTCATATTCAAATTACATAACTTTGCCTTGAACGTAGCTAAAAGAGATGACATGTGTAGAATGATCATGTGAACATTGCTAGCCCTAAGGATCAACTTATACTTCATAACATAATAACTAAATCAAAGTAGTTCATGGTGGATTCACCAATAGACGTTAGCTTCAAGATTAACGCAAAATGGTAAGGTTGCGTCCCATGACACCACACCAAGTTTCCTTAGCACAATTTCTCATGTCAAAATGCCAGAATGTTGCCATGACCCTAGCGAAAAGAGATCACATGTGTAGAAGGATCATATGAACATTCCTATTCCAAAGGATTAAGCTCTACTTCATAACTTAGCCAAAGTAGTTCATGATCGGTTTACCAACAGACATAGCTTCTAGATTACAGCAAAATGATAACAGAACACCACTCTAAGTAACCTTAGCACAAATTATCATGTGTAAAAGATATCACATATGTAGAAGGATCATTTAAACATTGCTAGCTCTAAGGATCAAGTTCTATTGCATAACTCAACCAAAGTATTTGATGACGGATTTACCAATAAACATAGCTTCTTGATTAAGGCAAATAGGTAATGTTGTCTCATGTCAAAGTGACATTATGTTGCCTTGCACCTAGCGAAAAGAGATCACATATGTAGAACAATTATATGAACATTGCTAGCTCTAAGGAAAAAGTTCTACTTTACAACTAAACCAAAGTAACACATGACAGGTTCACCAAAAGCCATAGCTTTTAGATTAAGGAAAAATGGTAATGTTGCGATCAATAATATCACTTTAAATTGGCAGAGCACACTTGCTCATATTAAGATTACATAACTTTGCCTTGAACGTAGCTAAAAGAGATGACATGTGTAGAATGATCATGTGAACATTGCTAGCCCTAAGGATCAACTTATACTTCATAACATAATAAGTAAATCAAAGTAGTTCATGGTGGGTTCACCAATAGACGTTAGCTTCAAGATTAACGCAAAATGGTAAGGTTGCGTCCCATGACACCACACCAAGTTTCCTTAGCACAATTTCTCATGTCAAAATGCAAGAATGTTGCCATGACCCTAGCGAAAAGAGATCACATGTGTAGAAGGATCATATGAACATTCCTATTCCAAAGGATTAAGCTCTACTTCATAACTTAGCCAAAGTAGTTCATGATCGATTTACCAACAGACATAGCTTCTAGATTACAGCAAAATGATAACAGAACACCACTCTAAGTTGCCTTAGCACAAATTATCATGTGTAAAAGATATCACATATGTAAAAGGATCATTTAAACATTGCTAGCTCTAAGGATCAAGTTCTATTGCATAACTCAACCAAAGTATTTCATGACGGATTTACCAATAAACATAGCTTCTTGATTAAGGCAAATAGGTAATGTTGTCTCATGTCAATGTGACATTATGTTGCCTTGAACCTAGCGAAAAGAGATCACGTATGTAGAACAATCATATGAACATTGCTAGCTCTAAGGAAAAAGTTCTACTTTACAACTAAACCAAAGTAACTCATGACAGGTTCACGAAAAACCATAGCTTTTAGATTAAGGAAAAATGGTAATGTTGCGATCAATAATATCACTTTAAATTGGCAGAGCACACTTTCTCATATTCAAATTACATAACTTTGCCTTGAACGTAGCTAAAAGAGATGACATGTGTAGAATGATCATGTGAACATTGCTAGCCCTAAGGATCAACTTATACTTCATAACATAATAACTAAATCAAAGTAGTTCATGGTGGGTTCACCAATAGACGTTAGCTTCAAGATTAACGCAAAATGGTAAGGTTACGTCCCATGACACCACACCAAGTTTCCTTAGCACAATTTCTCATGTCAAAATGCCAGAATGTTGCCATGACCCTAGCGAAAAGAGATCACATGTGTAGAAGGATCATATGAAAATTCCTATTCCAAAGGATTAAGCTCTACTTCATAACTTAGCCAAAGTAGTTCATGATCGGTTTACCAACAGACATAGCTTCTAGATTACAGCAAAATGATAACAGAACACCACTCTAAGTTGCCTTAGCACAAATTATCATGTGTAAAAGATATCACATATGTAAAAGGATCATTTAAACATTGCTAGCTCTAAGGATCAAGTTCTATTGCATAACTCAACCAAAGTATTTCATGACGGATTTACCAATAAACATAGCTTCTTGATTAAGGCAAATAGGTAATGTTGTCTCATGTCAATGTGACATTATGTTGCCTTGAACCTAGCGAAAAGAGATCACGTATGTAGAACAATCATATGAACATTGCTAGCTCTAAGGAAAAAGTTCTACTTTACAACTAAACCAAAGTAACTCATGACGGGTTCATGAAAAACCATAGCTTTTAGATTAAGGAAAAATGGTAATGTTGCGATCAATAATATCACTTTAAATTGGCAGAGCACACTTTCTCATATTCAAATTACATAACTTTGCCTTGAACGTAGCTAAAAGAGATGACATGTGTAGAATGATCATGTGAACATTGCTAGCCCTAAGGATCAACTTATACTTCATAACATAATAACTAAATCAAAGTAGTTCATGGTGGGTTCACCAATAGACGTTAGCTTCAAGATTAACGCAAAATGGTAAGGTTACGTCCCATGACACCACACCAAGTTTCCTTAGCACAATTTCTCATGTCAAAATGCCAGAATGTTGCCATGACCCTAGCGAAAAGAGATCACATGTGTAGAAGGATCATATGAACATTCCTATTCCAAAGGATTAAGCTCTACTTCATAACTTAGCCAAAGTAGTTCATGATCGGTTTACCAACAGACATAGCTTCTATATTACAGCAAAATGATAACAGAACACCACTCTAAGTTGCTTAGCACAAATTATCATGTGTAAAAGATATCACATATGTAGAAGGATCATTTAAACATTGCTAGCTCTAAGGATCAAGTTCTATTGCATAACTCAACCAAAGTATTTCATGACAGATTTACCAATAAACATAGCTTCTTGATTAAGACAAATAGGTAATGTTGTCTCATGTCAAAGTGACATTACGTTGCCTTGCACCTAGCGAAAAGAGATCACATATGTAGAACAATTATATGAACATTGCTAGCTCTAAGGAAAAAGTTCTACTTTACAACTAAACCAAAGTAACACATGACAGGTTCACCAAAAGCCATAGCTTTTAGATTAAGGAAAAATGGTAATGTTGCGATCAATAATATCACTTTAAATTGGCAGAGCACACTTGCTCATATTAAAATTACATAACTTTGCCTTGAACGTAGCTAAAAGAGATGACATGTGTAGAATGATCATGTGAACATTGCTAGCCCTAAGGATCAACTTATACTTCATAACATAATAAGTAAATCAAAGTAGTTCATGGTGGGTTCACCAATAGACGTTAGCTTCAAGATTAACGCAAAATGGTAAGGTTGCGTCCCATGACACCACACCAAGTTTCCTTAGCACAATTTCTCATGTCAAAATGCAAGAATGTTGCCATGACCCTAGCGAAAAGAGATCACATGTGTAGAAGGATCATATGAACATTCCTATTCCAAAGGATTAAGCTCTACTTCATAACTTAGCCAAAGTAGTTCATGATCGGTTTACCAACAGACATAGCTTCTAGATTACAGCAAAATGATAACAGAACACCACTCTAAGTTGCCTTAGCACAAATTATCATGTGTAAAAGATATCACATATGTAAAAGGATCATTTAAACATTGCTAGCTCTAAGGATCAAGTTCTATTGCATAACTCAACCAAAGTATTTCATGACGGATTTACCAATAAACATAGCTTCTTGATTAAGGCAAATAGGTAATGTTGTCTCATGTCAATGTGACATTATGTTGCCTTGAACCTAGCGAAAAGAGATCACGTATGTAGAACAATCATATGAACATTGCTAGCTCTAAGGAAAAAGTTCTACTTTACAACTAAACCAAAGTAACTCATGACGGGTTCACGAAAAACCATAGCTTTTAGATTAAGGAAAAATGGTAATGTTGCGATCAATAATATCACTTTAAATTGGCAGAGCACACTTTCTCATATTCAAATTACATAACTTTGCCTTGAACGTAGCTAAAAGAGATGACATGTGTAGAATGATCATGTGAACATTGCTAGCCCTAAGGATCAACTTATACTTCATAACATAATAACTAAATCAAAGTAGTTCATGGTGGGTTCACCAATAGACGTTAGCTTCAAGATTAACGCAAAATGGTAAGGTTACGTCCCATGACACCACACCAAGTTTCCTTAGCACAATTTCTCATGTCAAAATGCCAGAATGTTGCCATGACCCTAGCGAAAAGAGATCACATGTGTAGAAGGATCATATGAAAATTCCTATTCCAAAGGATTAAGCTCTACTTCATAACTTAGCCAAAGTAGTTCATGATCGGTTTACCAACAGACATAGCTTCTAGATTACAGCAAAATGATAACAGAACACCACTCTAAGTTGCCTTAGCACAAATTATCATGTGTAAAAGATATCACATATGTAAAAGGATCATTTAAACATTGCTAGCTCTAAGGATCAAGTTCTATTGCATAACTCAACCAAAGTATTTCATGACGGATTTACCAATAAACATAGCTTCTTGATTAAGGCAAATAGGTAATGTTGTCTCATGTCAATGTGACATTATGTTGCCTTGAACCTAGCGAAAAGAGATCACGTATGTAGAACAATCATATGAACATTGCTAGCTCTAAGGAAAAAGTTCTACTTTACAACTAAACCAAAGTAACTCATGACGGGTTCACGAAAAACCATAGCTTTTAGATTAAGGAAAAATGGTAATGTTGCGATCAATAATATCACTTTAAATTGGCAGAGCACACTTTCTCATATTCAAATTACATAACTTTGCCTTGAACGTAGCTAAAAGAGATGACATGTGTAGAATGATCATGTGAACATTGCTAGCCCTAAGGATCAACTTATACTTCATAACATAATAACTAAATCAAAGTAGTTCATGGTGGGTTCACCAATAGACGTTAGCTTCAAGATTAACGCAAAATGGTAAGGTTACGTCCCATGACACCACACCAAGTTTCCTTAGCACAATTTCTCATGTCAAAATGCCAGAATGTTGCCATGACCCTAGCGAAAAGAGATCACATGTGTAGAAGGATCATATGAACATTCCTATTCCAAAGGATTAAGCTCTACTTCATAACTTAGCCAAAGTAGTTCATGATCGGTTTACCAACAGACATAGCTTCTAGATTACAGCAAAATGATAACAGAACACCACTCTAAGTTGCTTAGCACAAATTATCATGTGTAAAAGATATCACATATGTAGAAGGATCATTTAAACATTGCTAGCTCTAAGGATCAAGTTCTATTGCATAACTCAACCAAAGTATTTCATGACAGATTTACCAATAAACATAGCTTCTTGATTAAGGCAAATAGGTAATGTTGTCTCATGTCAAAGTGACATTACGTTGCCTTGCACCTAGCGAAAAGAGATCACATATGTAGAACAATTATATGAACATTGCTAGCTCTAAGGAAAAAGTTCTACTTTACAACTAAACCAAAGTAACTCATGACGGGTTCACGAAAAACCATAGCTTTTAGATTAAGGAAAAATGGTAATGTTGCGATCAATAATATCACTTTAAATTGGCAGAGCACACTTTCTCATATTCAAATTACATAACTTTGCCTTGAACGTAGCTAAAAGAGATGACATGTGTAGAATGATCATGTGAACATTGCTAGCCCTAAGGATCAACTTATACTTCATAACATAATAACTAAATCAAAGTAGTTCATGGTGGGTTCACCAATAGACGTTAGCTTCAAGATTAACGCAAAATGGTAAGGTTACGTCCCATGACACCACACCAAGTTTCCTTAGCACAATTTCTCATGTCAAAATGCCAGAATGTTGCCATGACCCTAGCGAAAAGAGATCACATGTGTAGAAGGATCATATGAAAATTCCTATTCCAAAGGATTAAGCTCTACTTCATAACTTAGCCAAAGTAGTTCATGATCGGTTTACCAACAGACATAGCTTCTAGATTACAGCAAAATGATAACAGAACACCACTCTAAGTTGCCTTAGCACAAATTATCATGTGTAAAAGATATCACATATGTAAAAGGATCATTTAAACATTGCTAGCTCTAAGGATCAAGTTCTATTGCATAACTCAACCAAAGTATTTCATGACGGATTTACCAATAAACATAGCTTCTTGATTAAGGCAAATAGGTAATGTTGTCTCATGTCAATGTGACATTATGTTGCCTTGAACCTAGCGAAAAGAGATCACGTATGTAGAACAATCATATGAACATTGCTAGCTCTAAGGAAAAAGTTCTACTTTACAACTAAACCAAAGTAACTCATGACGGGTTCACGAAAAACCATAGCTTTTAGATTAAGGAAAAATGGTAATGTTGCGATCAATAATATCACTTTAAATTGGCAGAGCACACTTTCTCATATTCAAATTACATAACTTTGCCTTGAACGTAGCTAAAAGAGATGACATGTGTAGAATGATCATGTGAACATTGCTAGCCCTAAGGATCAACTTATACTTCATAACATAATAACTAAATCAAAGTAGTTCATGGTGGGTTCACCAATAGACGTTAGCTTCAAGATTAACGCAAAATGGTAAGGTTACGTCCCATGACACCACACCAAGTTTCCTTAGCACAATTTCTCATGTCAAAATGCCAGAATGTTGCCATGACCCTAGCGAAAAGAGATCACATGTGTAGAAGGATCATATGAACATTCCTATTCCAAAGGATTAAGCTCTACTTCATAACTTAGCCAAAGTAGTTCATGATCGGTTTACCAACAGACATAGCTTCTAGATTACAGCAAAATGATAACAGAACACCACTCTAAGTTGCTTAGCACAAATTATCATGTGTAAAAGATATCACATATGTAGAAGGATCATTTAAACATTGCTAGCTCTAAGGATCAAGTTCTATTGCATAACTCAACCAAAGTATTTCATGACAGATTTACCAATAAACATAGCTTCTTGATTAAGGCAAATAGGTAATGTTGTCTCATGTCAAAGTGACATTACGTTGCCTTGCACCTAGCGAAAAGAGATCACATATGTAGAACAATTATATGAACATTGCTAGCTCTAAGGAAAAAGTTCTACTTTACAACTAAACCAAAGTAACACATGACGGGTTCACGAAAAGCCATAGCTTTTAGATTAAGGAAAAATGGTAATGCTGCGATCAATAATATCACTTTAAATTGGCAGAGCACACTTGCTCATATTAAAATTACATAACTTTGCCTTGAACGTAGCTAAAAGAGATGACATGTGTAGAATGATCATGTGAACATTGCTAGCCCTAAGGATCAACTTATACTTCATAACATAATAAGTAAATCAAAGTAGTTCATGGTGGGTTCACCAATAGACGTTAGCTTCAAGATTAACGCAAAATGGTAAGGTTGCGTCCCATGACACCACACCAAGTTTCCTTAGCACAATTTCTCATGTCAAAATGCCAGAATGTTGCCATGACCCTAGCGAAAAGAGATCAGATGTGTAGAAGGATCATATGAACATTCCTATTCCAAAGGATTAAGCTCTACTTCATAACTTAGCCAAAGTAGTTCATGATCGGTTTACCAACAGACATAATGATGTGATCGTGAGCAGCATAGAAGCTAAGGAACCAGAGCTTATAGGTCCAATCACGTGTTCGAGAGCTAAGGAGTTGGCTAAGGAAGCTCACTCGCTCATGACTGAAGGATCGTTCTCGCCACCAGCTATGCAAGTCTTCAACATCTCCAACTTGAAGGCTTCTCCTGGTAATGATAACTAGGTAACTTAGGTGAGGAAGTCTGTACTCTTTTTCCCATAGAGAGTTTTGTCCCAATTGGGTTTTCTCTCATGGTTTTTAATGAGGCAGATGGAATCACTACGGCGAGTTACTTAGAAGTCTTACCATTAGGAGAATAATGTACAAACCAATCTGGTTTTGTACTTAGTAGATTTTGAGGTGCACCAATTAGTGGGACGCTTCGTTGTTTTTATTTTAAACGCTTCGTTGTTTTATTTAAGTTTCAAACTACATGTTGTTTTTTTGGTTTAAAAACTACATGCTGTTCTGTTTTAGGGTTGTATTTAAACCCCATAACTTGCTGTAAATTTCTTGAGAGTATTATCATTGAAAAAGACTTCTTATTGAGTTTTCCATGCTCTCAAGCCACGGTTCTGGAAATTCTAGAGCCTGAATCTCCCATCACGTTGTGAGCCAAGAGATTCTTCACTAATTCATCTAATCACAGAAATCTATCCATTCTATCACTTCATCTTCGTCACCTACAAGTTTCCATCACGTCCTTATCCTAATCCATTCCGCCAAAACATCCATCAGTTCTATTGTTTCTCAACGAGTTTGCCATCGTATCTCAGAAACCCTTCGATCAATTCCGCTCAAAACTTACCAGCACGTTCTTTACACTCCAATCTATCAGCTGCTCAAGTTTCATTCGATTCCGAGTTCTCTAGCCCCAATTTTCAGAGTTCTATCCTAGGGAGAATCACATCAAGTGGTATCAGAGCTAGTTCTGAAAAAGGCTGAGCACACCCTAAACGGCTGAGCAAACTCTAAACCCTTTTCTCATTCTTGTTATTTTCGAATCCATGTTGCAATAGGATTTAGTTTTAGATTCGTTTTCCTGATTGAATTAGGATTAGGTTTCGTTTCCTGATTGAATTAGGATTAGTTTTGAGTTTTCCTATTAGAATTAGGATTAGTTTCTATTTTCCTATTAGAGTTAGGATTAGGTTTCTGTTTTCCTATTAGAATTAGGATTAGGTTTTCTGTTTTCCTGTTAGAATTAGGATTAGTTTAGGAATCCTATTCCTAGTAGGATTAGGATTTTCGTTTTTTTTAGGCTTTTATTTCCTTTCTTTTCATCTTAGAACTAGTTACTGTGAGCTGTTTTGACTTCTTTTCAGGTACAATGGAGCTTTCAGCTGAAGCTATGGAAGCTCTAAACAAAGCCATGGCTCAGCAAATCAAAGAGGCCAATCAAGCAATAGCTTCTCAGCTTACTCAGCAAATAGAGCAGCTCAACAGCAAGTTTGAGGACCGATTCAAAGGTCTATTGAAAGAGCGCAGTGCTTCGGACGCTGAATCTTCAGAACCACCTAGTCCCAATGAAGCTATACGCCTCGCCAAGGGTAAATCACACATGGGAGAACCTTCGAGACAGCTACGCCGAACAATCAGATCACCTATCAGAGGTGGAGAAGCTCTTCATAATCATAGGAGAAACGTGGAGGGTTCAAGGAGAGCACAATCACGTCCACACCATGTTGCTGGACATAGGATTTACGTGGAATCAGATCGTGAGCATTCAGAAGAAGGTGAAATATCAGATTATAGTCGTGAAACGTTAAGGAGACCCAAAAACAGAGGCAATGCACGAGATTATGATCCCTTGAGACAACAGCTGAATCATATCAAGATTCAATTTCCTCCTTTCCACGGTAGCAATGATCCAGAAGCTTACCTTGATTGGGAGAGGAAGATGGAATCAAATTTTTTGGTTCAAGGGACATATGAGCTTAATAAGGTGAAGATAGCTATATCTGAATTCAATGGCTATGCACTTTTGTGGTGGGAACAGTTGGGACTCATGAGAGATCGACATAGAGAGCCTCCAATCACGACTTGGGATCAGCTTACTGCACAAATGAGGAAGAAGTTCGTTCCTGCACATTATCAGCGTGAAGTTCTTAGTAAGCTTAGACGTCTCACTCAAGGAACTAAATCAGTTAGAGACTACTATCAGGAGCTGGAAACGTTAATGATCAGGGCTGATGTGAGAGAAAGTGAAGACATGGTGATGTCTAGGTTTCTTGGGGGACTTAACAGAGAGCTTCAGGATAAAGTAGAGCTACAGAACTACGACGATGTGCAAGAGATGGTCCATAAGGCAGAGTTGATTGAGTCGCAGCTCAAGAGGAAAGTTGGCAGATCTACTTTCACTTCCAATATTCCAAAACCGAGAGAATTCAACAAACCAGCCTCATTTAAACCAGCGACAACAACAGTTAGAGAAGAGGTTAAAACAGAGCTTAAAACCAGAAGTGGCACTTCTAATAGCAATGTCAGATGCTTCAAGTGTCAAGGAATGGGACACTACTCCAGAGATTGTCCTAATAAGAAGATGTTTCTATTGAGAGAAGGAGGAGAGATTGTGCCTCAGGATAGCTCAGAAAGTGAGGTAGAGGACGATTTGGAGGAGGAAGAAGCAGCTGCAGCAGTTGGAGAGTTACTTTTTGCACGTAGAGCATTGAGCATTCAGGTTCATCCAGATGATAAGGAACAGCGTGAGAATCTCTTCCACACCAGATGTGTAGTTGAGGATAAGGTTTGCACCTTGATTGTTGATGGAGGCAGCTGCACCAATGCCGCCAGTGAGGAGATGGTGAAGAAGCTTAATCTTAAGACTACTTCACATCCTAAACCGTATCAGCTGCAGTGGTTAGACAACAAGGGTGCTGTAACCGTTTCTCAGCAAGTACTCATCAAGTTGGCAATTGGGAAGTATGAAGATGAGTTGCTGTGTGATGTTGTGCCAATGAGGTCTAGTCACGTTCTGTTGGGCAGACCATGGCAGTATGATAGGCGTGTGATGCATGATGGGTACACAAACAAGCAGGTGTTTGAGTACAAGGGACGAAAAATCTCTCTTCTTCCACTCACACCAGCTGAAATCTACAAGGATCAGATGCATATGAACAGAAAAGAGAAGGAGAAAGTGTCAAATGCATTATACATCAATCACAGTGAGTTTAACAAGCTGTTTGATCCAGAAATGACTACTTTCATGTTTGTGTACAAGGAGACATTGGCGTGTACTAAACCATCAGAGGAGCTTCCACATGAGATGATTCAGATTATAGAGGAGTACCAGGACGTTTTTCCTAAAGAAATACCACCGGGATTGCCTCCAATTCGTGGTATTGAGCATCAGATTGATTTAGTGCTTGGTTGTGTGTTGCCAAACAAACCAGCTTACAGAACTAATCCAGTTGAGACTAAGGAGCTTCAGAAGCTAGGAGGAGCTGCAATCAACTACCCAACTTATGACAAGGAGCTGTATGCATTAGTTAGAGCACTTCAAACGTGGCAGCATTACTTGTGGCCAAAAGAATTCGTCATTCATACAGATCATGAGTCGTTGAAGCACTTAAAGGGACAGCAAAAGCTCAACAAGAGACACGCCAGATGGATGGAGTTCATAGAGACGTTTCCATGCATAGTTAAGTACAAGAAAGGTAAGGATAATGTAGTTGCAGATGCATTATCAAGAAGGTACATTTTAGTCTCTACTTTAACTTCTAAGTTGGCTGGTTTTGAGCATATTAAAGACTTGTATGAGACTGACAATGACTTTGCTGAGAGCTATGGCAAATGCCATAAGTTTGCTGTTGATAAATTTTTTTGACAGGATGGTTATTTGTTCTACAATAATCGCTTGTGTATACCAAGAGGATCAATCAGAGAGCTGCTAGTTAGAGAGGCGCATGGAGGTGGATTGGCAGGGCATTTTGGAGTTACAAAGACTCTACTTGGACTGCAGGATCACTTCTATTGGCCAAACATGAAGACAGATGTCGATCAGGTTTGTTCTAGGTGTGAAACGTGTAAAATAGCTAAGAGTAAGGTACAGCCACACGGTTTGTACACACCTCTTCCTATTCCTTTGCAGCCCTGGACTCATTTATCTATGGACTTTGTACTTGGCTTACCTCGAACCAGAAATGGTAGAGATTCTATTTTTGTGGTTGTTGACAGGTTTAGCAAGATGGCTTACTTTATAGCTAGCCACAAGACGGATGATGCTGTTTGTGTAGCTAATCTGTTTTTCAGGGAAGTTGTGAGATTGCATGGAATGCCTCAAGTGATAGTTTCAGATCAAGACACCAAATTCTTAGGGCATTTCTGGCAGACTGATGGACAGACAGAAGTAGTGAACAGAACGTTGTCAACACTTCTAAGGACGTTGGTGAAGAGCAACATCAAGTCATGGAAAGAGTGTCTACGACATGTAGAGTTTGCTTACAATCATGCTAAGCATTCTGCCACTCTCTTTTCTCCCTTTGAGATTGTATACGGTTTTAACCCACAATCCCCTCTAGACTTGATTTCTTTGCCTTTGAGTGTGAAATGTAGTGCAGATGGAAAAGCAAAGGCTGAACAAGTCAGGAGAATTCACGCAAAAGCCAAGGAGAACATAGAGAAGAAGACAGAGCAGTACAAGAAGCACGCCAACAAAGGAAGAAAGGAGCTGATCTTGGAAGAAGGAGATTTGGTGTGGATTCACCTAAGGAAAGATCGATTTCCAGAAGAGAGGAAGAGCAAGCTTCAGCCACGAGTTGGTGGACCATTCGCAGTCGTGAGGAGGATCAACAACAACGCCTATCAGATTGATCTCCAAGGTAAGTACAACATATCTCCAACGTTCAATGTTTCTGACTTGCTTCCATATGTTGCAGATTCGGATTTGAGGACAAATCCTTTTGAAGAGGGAGAGGATGATGTGATCGTGAGCAGCATAGAAGCTAAGGAACCAGAGCTTATAGGTCCAATCACGTGTTCGAGAGCTAAGGAGTTGGCTAAGGAAGCTCACTCGCTCATGACTGAAGGATCGTTCTCGCCACCAGCTATGCAAGTCTTCAACATCTCCAACTTGAAGGCTTCTCCTGGTAATGATAACTAGGTAACTTAGGTGAGGAAGTCTGTACTCTTTTTCCCATAGAGAGTTTTGTCCCAATTGGGTTTTCTCTCATGGTTTTTAATGAGGCAGATGGAATCACTACGGCGAGTTACTTAGAAGTCTTACCATTAGGAGAATAATGTACAAACCAATCTGGTTTTGTACTTAGTAGATTTTGAGGTGCACCAATTAGTGGGACGCTTCGTTGTTTTTATTTTAAACGCTTCGTTGTTTTATTTAAGTTTCAAACTACATGTTGTTTTTTTGGTTTAAAAACTACATGCTGTTCTGTTTTAGGGTTGTATTTAAACCCCAGAACTTGCTGTAAATTTCTTGAGAGTATTATCATTGAAAAAGACTTCTTATTGAGTTTTCCATGCTCTCAAGCCACGGTTCTGGAAATTCTAGAGCCTGAATCTCCCATCACGTTGTGAGCCAAGAGATTCTTCACTAATTCATCTAATCACAGAAATCTATCCATTCTATCACTTCATCTTCGTCACCTACAAGTTTCCATCACGTCCTTATCCTAATCCATTCCGCCAAAACATCCATCAGTTCTATTGTTTCTCAACGAGTTTGCCATCGTATCTCAGAAACCCTTCGATCAATTCCGCTCAAAACTTACCAGCACGTTCTTTACACTCCAATCTATCAGCTGCTCAAGTTTCATTCGATTCCGAGTTCTCTAGCCCCAATTTTCAGAGTTCTATCCTAGGGAGAATCACATCACATAACTTCTAGATTACAGCAAAATGATAACAGAACACCACTCTAAGTTGCCTTAGCACAAATTATCATGTGTAAAAGATATCACATATGTAGAACAATTATATAAACATTGCTAGCTCTAAGGAAAAAGTTCTACTTTACAACTAAACCAAAGTAACACATGACGGGTTCACCAAAAGCCATAGCTTTTAGATTAAGGAAAAATGGTAATGTTGCGATCAATAATATCACTTTAAATTGGCAGAGCACACTTGCTCATATTAAAATTACATAACTTTACCTTGAACGTAGCTAAAAGAGATGACATGTGTAGAATGATCATGTGAACATTGCTAGCCCTAAGGATCAACTTATACTTCATAACATAATAAGTAAATCAAAGTAGTTCATGGTGGGTTCACCAATAGACGTTAGCTTCAAGATTAACGCAAAATGGTAAGGTTGCGTCCCATGACACCACACCAAGTTTCCTTTGCACAATTTCTCATGTCAAAATGCCAGAATGTTGCCATGACCCTAGCGAAAAGAGATCACATGTGTAGAAGGATCATATGAACATTCCTATTCCAAAGGATTAAGCTCTACTTCATAACATAGCCAAAGTAGTTCATGATCGGTTTACCAACATACATAACTTCTAGATTACAGCAAAATGATAACAGAACACCACTCTAAGTTGCCTTAGCACAAATTATCATGTGTAAAAGATATCACATATGTAAAAGGATCATTTAAACATTGCTAGCTCTAAGGATCAATATCTATTGCATAACTCAACCAAAGTATTTCATGACGGATTTACCAATAAACATAGCTTCTTGATTAAGGCAAATAGGTAATGTTGTCTCATGTCAAAGTGACATTACGTTGCCTTGCACCTAGCGAAAAGAGATCACGTATGTAGAACAATCATATGAACATTGCTAGCTCTAAGGAAAAAGTTCTACTTTACAACTAAACCAAAGTAACTCATGACGGGTTCACGAAAAGCCATAGCTTTTAGATTAAGGAAAAATGGTAATGTTGCGATCAATAATATCACTTTAAATTGGCAGAGCACACTTTCTCATATTCAAATTACATAACTTTGCCTTGAACGTAGCTAAAAGAGATGACATGTGTAGAATGATCATGTGAACATTGCTAGCCCTAAGGATCAACTTATACTTCATAACATAATAACTAAATCAAAGTAGTTCATGGTGGGTTCACCAATAGACGTTAGCTTCAAGATTAACGCAAAATGGTAAGGTTGCGTCCCATGACACCACACCAAGTTTCCTTAGCACAATTTCTCATGTCAAAATGCCAGAATGTTGCCATGACCCTAGCGAAAAGAGATCACATGTGTAGAAGGATCATATGAACATTCCTATTCCAAAGGATTAAGCTCTACTTCATAACTTAGCCAAAGTAGTTCATGATCGGTTTACCAACAGACATAGCTTCTAGATTACAGCAAAATGATAACAGAACACCACTCTAAGTTGCCTTAGCACAAATTATCATGTGTAAAAGATATCACATATGTAGAAGGATCATTTAAACATTGCTAGCTCTAAGGATCAATATCTATTGCATAACTCAACCAAAGTATTTCATGACGGATTTACCAATAAACATAGCTTCTTGATTAAGGCAAAGAGGTAATGTTGTCTCATGTCAAAGTGACATTATGTTGCCTTGCACCTAGCGAAAAGAGATCACATATGTAGAACAATTATATGAACATTGCTAGCTCTAAGGAAAAAGTTCTACTTTACAACTAAACCAAAGTAACACATGACGGGTTCACCAAAAGCCATAGCTTTTAGATTAAGCAAAAATGGTAATGTTGCGATCAATAATATCACTTTAAATTGGCAGAGCACACTTTCTCATATTCAAATTACATAACTTTACCTTGAACGTAGCTAAAAGAGATGACATGTGTAGAATGATCATGTGAACATTGCTAGCCCTAAGGATCAACTTATACTTCATAACATAATAACTAAATCAAAGTAGTTCATGGTGGGTTCACCAATAGATGTTAGCTTCAAGATTAACGCAAAATGGTAAGGTTGCGTCCCATGACACCACACCAAGTTTCCTAAGCACAATTTCTCATGTCAAAATGCCAGAATGTTGCCATGACCCTAGCGAATAGAGATCACATGTGTAGAAGGATCATATGAACATTCCTATTCCAAAGGATTAAGCTCTACTTCATAACTTAGCCAAAGTAGTTCATGATCGGTTTACCAACAGACATAGCTTCTAGATTACAGGAAAATGATAACAGAACACCACTCTAAGTTGCCTTAGCACAAATTATCATGTGTAAAAGATATCACATATGTAGAAGGATCATTTAAACATTGCTAGCTCTAAGGATCAATATCTATTGCATAACTCAACCAAAGTATTTCATGACGGATTTACCAATAAACATAGCTTCTTGATTAAGGCAAATAGGTAATGTTGTCTCATGTCAATATGACATTATGTTGCCTTGAACCTAGCGAAAAGATATCACGTATGTAGAACAATCATATGAACATTGCTAGCTCTAAGGAAAAAGTTCTACTTTACAACTAAACCAAAGTAACACATGACGGGTTCACCAAAAGCCATAGCTTTTAGATTAAGGAAAAATGGTAATGTTGCGATCAATAATATCACTTTAAATTGGCAGAGCACACTTTCTCATATTCAAATTACATAACTTTGCCTTGAACGTAGCTAAAAGAGATGACATGTGTAGAATGATCATGTGAACATTGCTAGCCCTAAGGATCAACTTATACTTCATAACATAATAAGTAAATCAAAGTTGTTCATGGTGGGTTCACCAATAGACGTTAGCTTCAAGATTAACGCAAAATGGTAAGGTTGGGTCCCATGACACCACACCAAGTTTCCTTAGCACAATTTCTCATGTTGCAAAATTGTGGGCTGTCCACGTTTGTGCAATATCCACAAAGAGCTTACAAAGAAGAGACTCTTCAGTTTTTAGCAACGGTTCAAATCGTTCTATACGATGCTGAAAACAAGAATCTCCAAGAAAAGCAAGGTGGCGGTTACATCTTCTTTGCAATAAGAGGAAGGGACTATCGAATGACATTCAAAGCACTTAGGGACCTCTTCGAGTTCCCGAAGGCCGAGTCCGAAAATTATGGACCCGATTTCGATAGAGCTGAGTTGGATGATGTGTGGAGGTCGATTGCATCAACAAGGAGCAGATTCTCATCCTCCCGATCTAAGGCATCACTGATCCGAAACCCGGCGTTGAGGTATTTTCGAACAATCCTAGCAAATACATTTTTCTCACGTTTTACTACTGGAACCATTAACCTAGGAGAAATGGAGATGTTGGTGACTGCTCTTAAAGACATTGTTGGTCAAAAGAGTGACGGATCCCCGATTATTGGAGATCAAAACAATGCTGGATTAACAATCCAGTTTGCCAACCAATTAGTCACATACCGAGATTGGGCAAGGGATAACAAAACTGGAGAACGTGATGGAAAGATCACAATTGGCGGACTTATCACATGCATTCTGGAAAGGTGCAATGTGCCAATCGATGAGACACAATGGGCTGACCCTCGGTTCATGAACATCGATCATTTAAGGAGGAGTCAATTCTTGGCCACAATGGAAGTTCGAGGTAAGCTCCTTTACTCTTTCCATCATTTACTTAGACCAAACGCTTTTCTGCTCTTGCCAAACAGGGAATACACGACAATAAGAATGGGGCGAAACACGGATTTCAACCCACCTCTAGAAGCCTTGTACGACCCCAATGAACCTCAGCAGAGTTCATCACCAACAAACAGCGATGAGGTGGATCCCGAGGCATATTGTTTTGAAGAATACACGATGCCACCTCGTCAAGGAGAACCAATCCGAGAAGCACACAAGCACATAGGCTTGTTGCAGAAAATGAACAAATGGTTGATGAAAAAGGTGAAGAAGCTGACTGCTAGCGACGAAGCTAGAAGGCAGGAAAACGATGATCTAAGTAGAAGAGTTGCAGCTCTAGAAAGGAACAGCGGACCACAACCACCGCCACCAACTATTCGCCCAAGAAGAGCCTCCATATCCACGGATCGTGAAAGGCAACACCAACCAGCACCAGCTAGACGTTCCTCAGCTAACTGATAAACATGTTTTTACGGTGTTTTCTCAAATACCAAACTGTTTATGTAATCAATTGCAGTACAGTATGGTGTCAATCCACTGGGGGAGTAACTAGCAATCAAGATATAATCTACTTATTCTAATCTAAGCCAGATTCGGTTTTAGCAAGTGGTGATCTATCCTAGGTGACAACGAAATCTTAAAAATGCTAAAAATGAAACAGAGTATTAGAATGTAAGACAGAGCATTAAAAGTAAAGCAATAATGAAACTAATAAAGTGCAATACGAAATCTCAACCTAAAGCAGAGTATTAAAATCACGAAAATTCAATAAGGAAAAACGGGTTCTCGAGGATTAGGATCAATGATTAGGGTATTCCTAGGGGTTCTAGACTTATCTATCAACCTATTTAGATGACCTCTAAGCAAGGAATCACAAAGTAATCACATTCGCTCTCGCGCAATGGGACCTCTCCTAAAAGACAACCTGACTTGACTCTCGCCCAACGATTGGAAATTCAAGAGGCCTTAAGTATGGACCTTACAAAGCCTAATAACACCCTAGACAATCAATCTCTTGAGCTAGGAAGATGCTATCTTAATTTAAGCATGTTCAAGTGATTCCCCAAACGCCTCTCGGGGGGGATTCACCAAGAGATCGAATTTCAATTGATCAGAAAGAAACAAGCATTAAGAACACTTAAACTAAAGAGATCTAAGACCTTATTTAAACATAGACAAATCTAGAAATCCCTAAGTTTTCCCCTAATCTCACCCTTTCCTCAAGAACCCTAAACTAACTTACTCAGAATTCATGAAATAAAACAAAGACATAAAATCGAAATCTAATTGCATAAAACTTAAGACTTAAAATCGTAAATAGCTAAAAGAAAGAACTCGAAATTTTGCTGGAAAAGATTGTATTCTGAAAGTAGAAATTCTAGTACAATTTATAGATCAAAAGATCTTAAAGAAAAAGGAAAAATACTTAAAGAGAAAAAGGGAAAAATTCCCTTGAAAGAAAAATGGGAATTTCCTTTTAAAAGTTAAAAGGAAATTTCCCTAAGAAAGAAAAATAGAAAAGAACTAAAAGACAATTGGGCTTTGCACAAAGGGGCTTTTGATGGGCCTTTTTCGCAGAGAAGCCCAAAGATTCAATCTTCGTCTAAAGTCTCAGTTCTGGTCCGTAAAGGCACTCGACCAAGTGATGGTCGAGTGTCATACTCGAGTGTCGGAGACTCGAGTGACAAATCTTCTAGTTTGCATCTTGAACTTCAACCTTAGACCAGTCGATTCCTCATTGGTCTTCTTGTACTCCGAAATACTTCGTGATAAGCTCCAAAAAGTACCTAAAAGTCCCTTTTATGCAATGTATGCAATGCCCGATACTAATAATGCAAATTATGCTAAAAAGAACCTAAAACAATGATAATGATGCAAGTATGAATGCAAAACATGCTAAATAATGGTCCTAAAATGTGGTAAAATGCAGACACATCAACTCCCCCAAACTTAGTCTTTGCTTGCCCTCAAGCAAATGTGCATCGAACTAAGAAGGAAGAGAAGTTGCTAACAATGGGAACATCTTACTTAAACAAATGACCTGCCAAAATCGAAAAACTGTAACCCACAAGTGAAACCTCATTCTTTGTAAGAACCACAATTTACTTTCATCAAGGCTTAGCATCAAGACCGATTATTCCCTAACACTTAGTTGGTCTCTTAAGAAATTCAGATTCGAAACCTATTTCTTTCAAGTGCAGTCCGCAAAAGGGGCTATTAATCAAAGACTTTGGGATACAACTTCCTCAAATTCAGCTAGTCACTAATGGTTTAAGCATTTTAGATCACTTCTCCACTCTTTACTCGTTTTTATTGGCTTTAGCTTATCAATGAAGCACGAAAAAGTACGGGTTTACGCACAGTCCCGGTTCACCTTAGGCATCGATGTATTAGCTTTATCAATGAGACGCGAAAAAGTACGGGTTTACGCACAGTCCCGGTTCATTTTAGGCGATATCGAAATGGTTTTATTGATGAAACACAAGAAGGTACGGGTTTACGCACAATCCCCGTTCATTTTAGACCATATATTTTGAGCCGAGTTTTGAGAAGGATGATTCTATATTCACCTCATGCTTTTTCTTTTTACTTAGCTAGCTGAACCTAAGGAAGGATCTTATGCAATGTATCTCAAGCCCCTAATTTGGAAAATAAAATTCGATTATGAGGTAACAAATCAGGTTCTTTTCGAGACACAACCTAAGTATTGGTTTCAAAGGTTAATGATCTACCTATCAGTGTTCAAGAGGGAAAAACGCAAGTCTAAGAGTTCACTATGGTTACTAGCCAATCAACCTAGCAAGTCTACCTATCTAGCAAGATGATTCCCGAAACTCTAGACTCAATCCTATATGAATGCAATGCAATTATATGAACACTCTGTTTTTGACTTATGCATTTTCGAGTTTTTCAATTTTTTTTTTGGTTTTTCTATGCCTTAGATGTGATGCAATATGATCAAATGCAAGAATAAAAACTAAGAACCACAGAAAACAAAGTCAAATATCCTCTAGAACCCTCCCCCAAACTTAAATCACACAGTCCCTTGTGTGTATAAAAGTCCAAAAGAGGATCCTAGACCAGCAAGTCAAGTGAAAAATATGCAAAAGCAAGCTAAGTAAAAGAAATGTAAAAGCAAGTCATTTGAAAAATATGCAATGGTATTTATAATGAAAGGAAGGGGTTTTGGTACCTCTTAATGATTCCAGTAATCGGATGCCACATTTCGCATAAGCTCCATGTAGTAGTCATTATGCCTTTGACGCTCGAGCTCAGCTTGCTCGAGCGTGTCTGTCGAGTGTTCGGAATGCTCGACTGATTGGTGCTCGAGCGGTTGGCTCGAGCTTGCTCCTGCTGCATCAAATGGTCTCCTGTATGAGAAGGCTGCTGGGTGAGCTGAGGAACGTCTAGCTGGTGCTGGTTGGTGTTGCCTTTCACGATCCGTGGATATGGAGGCTCTTCTTGGGCGAATAGTTGGTGGTGGTGGTGGTGGTCCGCTGTTCCTTTCTAGAGCTGCAACTCTTCTACTTAGATCATCGTTTTCCTGCCTTCTAGCTTCGTCGCTAGCAGTCAGCTTCTTCACCTTTTTCATCAACCATTTGTTCATTTTCTGCAACAAGCCTATGTGCTTGTGTGCTTCTCGGATTGGTTCTCCTTGACGAGGTGGCATCGTGTATTCTTCAAAACAATATGCCTCGGGATCCACCTCATCGCTGTTTGTTGGTGATGAACTCTGCTGAGGTTCATTGGGGTCGTACAAGGCTTCGAGAGGTGGGTTGAAATCCGTGTTTCGCCCCATTCGTATTGTCGTGTACTCCCTCAATGCTGGGTTTCGGATCAGTGATGCCTTAGATCGGGAGGATGAGAATCTGCTCCTTGTTGATGCAATCGACCTCCACACATCATCCAACTCAGCTCTATCGAAATCGGGTCCATAATTTTCGGACTCGGCCTTCGGGAACTCGAAGAGGTCCCTAAGTGCTTTAAATGTCATTCGATAGTCCCTTCCTCTTATTGCAAAGAAGATGTAACCGCCACCTTGCTTTTCTTGGAGATTCTCGTTTTCAGCATCGTATAGAACGATTTGAACCGTTGCTAAAAACTGAAGAGTCTCTTCTTTGTAAGCTCTTTGTGGATGTTGCACAAATGTGGACAGCCCGCAATTTTGCAACATGAGATCCACATCTCTTGTTATCCCCATTGCGGTTAGCGCTTCCTTGCATGGATAGCGGGTACCTAAAAAATCCATCCTTCGCAGATCGCTTAGTGCCCTTGCCGAATTATGCCTCTCCTTCATTTCTTTCTCTCTTTTTCCGGCAAGAACTATCTCTCTTGCTTCTGCCGCCTCTCCTTCACCATATCCATCTTCACGGAGTGTTTCAGCAGCAAGGTCTGGGTCCAATTCGTCTTCATCCATGTATTCTTCTCTTTCTTCCGACTCATTCTCAGACTGCACTTCCATCCTCTTCTTCTCTTTTCTGCCGGGTCTGCTTGCGGCCATGGAAGACTCTCCTTGTAAAGGATTGCTTCTGGATCGAGCATTATTTTTGGCTCTGAGGCGGAGGAGGTTGGCTTTGTTGGATTTTCCGTCTGTCATGGTGAAAGTAGGTCGGAGGAAGAGCAAGTATTCGGACACTCGAACAAGACACTCGAGCAGAGGTGATCGAGTGTAGTGGATGAACAAAAAGAGGGACGATTTGCTTCTGTAAAAGAGAGAACAACTTAGAGAGAAATGTTAGAGAGAGAATGTATTTCGTGTGAATGGAAGGAGAGAGGCTCCTCCTTCTTTTATAGAGGAGAAAAAACAAGGGGGAGCCTTTTCAAATTCAAAATTTGAACTTGGATTAAATCAAATCTTTTTGAATTAAATGGAAAAGATATTGCATTAAAGAAAGATTTAACCCATTTTTCGGAGTAAATGTCTCCCCTTTCTCAGCTTTTGGCAGTTATAGGCTTGGAGGTATGTGAATAGGCATGAAGGCGGGACGCTCGAGCCTGACACTCGAGCAGGTTTGGTCGAGTGTCAGTCTGCCAAAAGCTGGCTGATGCTCGAGTGGGACACTCGACCAGGCGTGGTCGAGTGTTGTCCCATCTTGTCGGTTTTGACCCTACTTATCCTATGTGGGCCCTATTTTCCTGCAAAAGAGACCCAAAAGACCTTCCAAGTGCATGTAAGTCGAAATAGATGTATGAAAATATGATAAAATAGCAAATTTGTAAGTAAATATGCGAAAAGAAAGAAATTGAATGTATATACAGAGGATACCTTTGGGATTGCCTCCCAACTGCGCTTGTTTATAGTCTCAAGCTCGACTTTCCTCCTTTTTATTGGAGAGGAGGTGGTTCATCGAGCAGAACCGAAGTTCCCTCGGGAATCGTGCTTTTTGCCAAGTAAGGCTTTACTCTATGACCGTTTACAGTGAATCCTTCTCCATTGCTATTGGCTAAAGTGACTGCTCCATAAGGTAAAACTTGTAATACTTTGAACGGACCAGACCACTTCGATCGTAGCTTTCCCGGAAATAGCTTAAGTCTTGAGTTAAAGAGTAGCACTTGATCACCAACTTTGATTGTTTTCCGCTGGATCTTTTTGTCATGAGCTGCTTTTGTTCGATCCTTGTATGCTTTTGAGCTGTCATATGCTTCGAGTCTGATTTCTTCGAGTTCATGTAAGTCCATCTGCCTCTTCTCTTGTGCTGTCTTGATATCAAAATTCAAGAGTTTGGTTGCCCAAATCGATTTGTACTCTATCTCAACTGGTAAATGGCATGATTTTCCATAGAGTAATTGAAAAGGTGTGCGGCCAATAGGTGTTTTGAAAGCAGTCCTATAGGCCCAAAGAGTATCATCCAATTTGGCGGCCCAATCACGTTTGGACAGCCCAACTATCTTCATCAAAATCGATTTGATTTGTCTATTAGAGACTTCAACTTGTCCGCTGGTTTGAGGATGATAAGGAGTTGCCACTTTGTGTTTAACCCCATGTTTCCTAAGTAAATTTTCGAAAACCTTGTTGACAAAATGGGATCCTCCATCGCTAATCACAACTCTTGGCACACCAAATCTGGGAAATATAATGTGTTTGAAGAGTTTAAGTACCACCTTTGCATCGTTTGTAGGAGCTGCAATAGCTTCTACCCATTTAGAGACATAATCCACAGCAACCAAAATGTAACTGTTTCCTAAAGAAGGAGGCTTAAATGGTCCCATGAAATCGATTCCCCAACAGTCAAACACTTCTATCTCCAAGATCGGATTCTGCGGCATCTCATTCCTCTTGCTTATACTGCCTATTCTTTGGCAGCAATCACATCTGGATATGATGTGATTTTCCCTAGGATAGAACTCTGAAAATCGGGGCTAGAGAACTCGGAATTGAATGAAATTTGAGCAGCGGATAGATTGAAGTGTGAGGAACGTGCTGGTAAGTTTTGAGTTGAATTGATCGTGGGGTTTCTGAGATATGATGGCAAACTCGTTGAGAAACTGATGGAATGTTGTGGCGGAATGGATTAGAATAAGATGAGGACGTGATGGAAACTTGTAGGTGACGAAGATAAAGTGATAGAATGGATAGATTTCTGTGATTAGATGAATTTGGTGAAGAATCTCTTGGCTCACAACGTGATGGGAGATTCAGGCTCTAGGATTTCCAGAACCGTGGCTTGAGAGCATGGAAAACTCAATAAGAAGTCTTTTTCAATGATAATACTCTAAAGAAATTTACAGCAAGTTCTGGGGTTTAAATACAACCCTAAAACAGAACAGCATGTAGTTTTTAAACCAAAAAAACAACATGTAGTTTGAAACTTAAATAAAACAACGAAGCGTTTAAAATAAAAACAACGAAGCGTCCCACTAATTGGTGCACCTCAAAATCTACTAAGTACAAAACCAGATTGGTTTGTACATTATTCTCCTAATGGTAAGACTTCTAAGTAACTCGCCGTAGTGATTCCATCTGCCTCATTAAAAACCATGAAAGAAAACCCAATTGGGACAAAACTCTCTATGGGAAAAAGAGTACAGACTTCCTCACCTAAGTTACCTAGTTATCATTACCAGGAGAAGTCTTCAAGTTGGAGATGTTGAAGACTTGCATAGCTGGTGGCGAGAACGATCCTTCAGTCATGAGCGAGTGAGCTTCCTTAGCCAACTCCTTAGCTCTCGAACACGTGATTGGACCTATCACCTCTGGTTCCTTAGCTTCTATGCTGCTCACGATCACATCATCCTCTCCCTCTTCAAAAGGATTTGTCCTCAAATCCGAATCTGCAACATATGGAAGCAAGTCAGAAACATTGAACGTTGGAGATATGTTGTACTTACCTTGGAGATCAATCTGATAGGCGTTGTTGTTGATCCTCCTCACGACTGTGAATGGTCCATCAACTCGTGGCTGAAGCTTGCTCTTCCTCTCTTCTGGAAATCGATCTTTCCTTAGGTGAATCCACACCAAATCTCCTTCTTCCAAGATCAGCTCCTTTTTTCCTTTGTTGGCATGCTTCTTGTACTGCTTTGTCTTCTTCTCTATGTTCTCCTTGGCTTTGGCGTGAATTCTCCTGACTTGTTCAGCCTTTGCTTTTCCATCTGCACTACATTTCACACTCAAAGGCAAAGAAATCAAGTCTAGAGGGGATTGTGGGTTAAAACCGTATACAATCTCAAAGGGAGAAAAGAGAGTGGCAGAATGCTTAGCATGATTGTAAGCAAACTCTACATGTCGTAGACACTCTTTCCATGACTTGATGTTGCTCTTCACCAACGTCCTTAGAAGTGTTGACAACGTTTTGTTCACTACTTCTGTCTGTCCATCAGTCTGCCAGAAATGCCCTAAGAATTTGGTGTCTCGATCTGAAACTATCACTTGAGGCATTCCATGCAATCTCACAACTTCCCTGAAAAACAGATTAGCTACACAAACAGCATCATCCGTCTTGTGGCTAGCTATAAAGTAAGCCATCTTGCTAAACCTGTCAACAACCACAAAAATAGAATCTCTACCATTTCTGGTTCGAGGTAAGCCAAGTACAAAGTCCATAAATAAATGACTCCAGGGCTGCAAAGGAATAGGAAGAGGTGTGTACAAACCGTGTGGCTGTACGTTACTCTTAGCCATTTTACACGTTTCACACCTAGAACAAACCTGATCGACATCTGTCTTCATGTTTGGCCAATAGAAGTGATCCTGCAGTCCAAGTAGAGTCTTTGTAACTCCAAAATGCCCTGCTAATCCACCTCCATGCGCCTCTCTAACTAGCAGCTCTCTGATTGATCCTCTTGGTATACACAAGCGATTATTGTAGAACAAATAACCATCCTGTCTAAAGAATTTATCAACAGCAAACTTATGGCATTTGCCATAGCTCTCAGCAAAGTCATTGTCAGTCTCATAAAGCTCTACAATGTGCCCAAAACCATCTAACTTTGAAGTTAAAGTAGAGATTAGAGTGTACCTTCTGGATAATGCATCTGCGACTACATTATCCTTACCTTTCTTGTACTTAACAACGTAGGGGAAGGTCTCCATAAACTCCATCCATCTGGCGTGTCTCTTGTTGAGCTTTTGTTGTCCCTTTAAGTGCTTTAACAACTCATGATCTGTATGAATGACGAATTCTTTTGGCCACAAGTAATGCTGCCATGTTTGAAGTGCTCTAACTAATGCATACAGCTCCTTGTCATAAGTTGGGTAGTTGATTGCAGCTCCTCCTAGCTTCTCAAGCTTTTTAGTCTCAACTGGATTAGTTCTGTAAGCTGGTTTGTTTGGCAACACAGAACCAAGCACTAAATCAATCTGATGCTCAATACCACGAATTGGAGGCAGTCCCGGTGGTATCTCCTCAGGAAAAACGTCCTTATACTCCTCAATAATCTGAATCATCTCATGTGGAAGCTTCTCTGATGGTTTAGTACACGCCAATGTCTCCTTGTACACAAACATAAAAGTAGTCATTTCTGGATCAAACAGCTTGTTAAACTCACTGTGATTGATGTACAATGCATTTGACACTTTCTCCTTCTCCTTTCTGTTCATATGCATCTGATCCTTGTAGATTTCAGCTGGTGTGAGTGGAAGAAGAGTGATTTTTCGTCCCTTGTACTCAAACACCTGCTTGTTTGTGTACCCATCATGCATCACACGCCTATCATACTGCCATGGTCTGCCTAACAGAACGTGACTAGACCTCATTGGCACAACATCACACAGCAACTCATCTTCATACTTCCCAATCGCCAACTTGATGAGTACTTGCTGAGAAACGGTTACAGCACCCTTGTTGTCTAACCACTGCAGCTGATACGGTTTAGGATGTGAAGTAGTCTTAAGATTAAGCTTCTTCACCATCTCCTCACTGGCGGCATTGGTGCAGCTGCCTCCATCAACAATCAAGGTGCAAACCTTATCCTCAACTACACATCTGGTGTGGAAGAGATTCTCACGCTGTTCCTTATCATCTGGATGAACCTGAATGCTCAATGCTCTGCGTGCAAAAAGTAACTCTCCAACTGCTGCAGCTGCTTCTTCCTCCTCCAAATCGTCCTCTACCTCACTTTCTGAGCTATCCTGAGGCACAATCTCTCCTCCTTCTCTCAATAGAAACATCTTCTTATTAGGACAATCTCTGGAGTAGTGTCCCATTCCTTGACACTTGAAGCATCTGACATTGCTATTAGAAGTGCCACTTCTGGTTTTAAGTTCTGTTTTGACCTCTTCTTTCACTACAGAGGCTGCGGGTCTATTATCTTTGATTGGAGCTGATTTGGTGAATTCTCTTGGCTTAGGGATACTAGAAGTGAAAGTAGACCTGCCAATTCTCCTCTTAAGTTGTGCTTCTATCAACTCAGCTTTGTGCACCATCTCTTGCACATCTTCATAATTCTGCAACTCTACCTTATCTTGCAACTCTCTGTTCAATCCCCCAAGAAAACGTGACATCACCATATCCTCACTCTCCCTCAAATCAGTTCTGATCATAAGTGTCTCCAACTCTTGATAGTAATCACGAACTGATTTGGTGCCTTGTACAAGGCGTCTTAACTTGCTAAGCATCTCTCTCTGATAATGGGCAGGCACAAATTTTCTTCTCATGTGCACAACTAGTTCTGTCCAAGTGGTAATTGGAGGCTCTCTTTGTCTATCTCTGACAAGTCCCAACTGTTCCCACCACAAGAGTGCATAGCCATTGAATTCAGATATAGCTATCTTCACCTTATTAAGCTCATATGTCCCTTGAACCAAAAAATTCGATTCCATCTTCCTCTCCCAATCAAGGTAAGCTTCTGGATCATTACTACCGTGGAAAGGAGGAAATTGAATCTTGATATGATTCAGCTGCTGTCTCAAGGGATCATAATCTCGTGCATTGCCTCTATTTCTGGGTCTCCTTAACGTTTCACCACTATATTCTGATCTCTCACCTTCTTCTGAATGCTCACGATCTGTTTCAACATAAATCCTATGTCCAGCAACATAATCAGACCGTCTTTGTGGCTGTGAGCTTCTCCTTTGATGACCAACTGTTTCTCTGTCCCTAATTGGTGATTTAAGGCGTCTAACTCTCTGCTGCCTAGAAGAAGAACCCACGTGTGCCTTTCCTTTAGCAATCCTGATTGCTTCATTAAGACTAGGAGGCTCTGACGATTCTGGGTCTGTAGCACTATGCTCATTCTTTAGCTCTTTGAATCTATTCTCAAATTTGCTATCAAGCTGCTCTAATTGTTGAATGAGCTGAGAAGCTATTGCTTGATTGGCCTCTTTGATTTGCTGAGCCATGGCTTTGTTTAGAGCTTCCATAGCTTCAGCTGAAAGCTCCATTGTACTCAGCCTTGGCACAGAGTTGGCTCTGATACCACTTGATGTGATTTTCCCTAGGATAGAACTCTGAAAATCGGGGCTAGAGAACTCGGAATTGAATGAAATTTGAGCAGCGGATAGATTGAAGTGTGAGGAACGTGCTGGTAAGTTTTGAGTTGAATTGATCGTGGGGTTTCTGAGATATGATGGCAAACTCGTTGAGAAACTGATGGAATGTTGTGGCGGAATGGATTAGAATAAGATGAGGACGTGATGGAAACTTGTAGGTGACGAAGATAAAGTGATAGAATGGATAGATTTCTGTGATTAGATGAATTTGGTGAAGAATCTCTTGGCTCACAACGTGATGGGAGATTCAGGCTCTAGGATTTCCAGAACCGTGGCTTGAGAGCATGGAAAACTCAATAAGAAGTCTTTTTCAATGATAATACTCTAAAGAAATTTACAGCAAGTTCTGGGGTTTAAATACAACCCTAAAACAGAACAGCATGTAGTTTTTAAACCAAAAAAACAACATGTAGTTTGAAACTTAAATAAAACAACGAAGCGTTTAAAATAAAAACAACGAAGCGTCCCACTAATTGGTGCACCTCAAAATCTACTAAGTACAAAACCAGATTGGTTTGTACATTATTCTCCTAATGGTAAGACTTCTAAGTAACTCGCCGTAGTGATTCCATCTGCCTCATTAAAAACCATGAAAGAAAACCCAATTGGGACAAAACTCTCTATGGGAAAAAGAGTACAGACTTCCTCACCTAAGTTACCTAGTTATCATTACCAGGAGAAGTCTTCAAGTTGGAGATGTTGAAGACTTGCATAGCTGGTGGCGAGAACGATCCTTCAGTCATGAGCGAGTGAGCTTCCTTAGCCAACTCCTTAGCTCTCGAACACGTGATTGGACCTATCACCTCTGGTTCCTTAGCTTCTATGCTGCTCACGATCACATCAGGATATGAACTCTTGGCAGTCTTTAAAAATTGATGGCCACCATAACCCGGATTGAAGGATTTTTTGTGCTGTTTTGAATGCAGCAAAGTGTCCTCCATAAGTAGATCCATGACAATGTTCCAAAATTCCATTGACTTCTTCTTCTGATACACATCTTCTGAATAGTCCATCAGATCCTTGCTTGTAGAGATAAGGCTCATCCCAAAAATACTGCCTTACATCCCTAAAAAGTTTCTTTCTTTGATGATAATTCAAGGTTTTAGGCAGCTCTCCTCCGACCAAATAGTTTACCAAATCGGCATACCATGGTAAACATGTTCCCATAAACTTCGATCCGATCGAAAAACGTCTTCTTTGTCTGTGGGTTTGACACTCGAGCAGGTTGTGCTCGAGTGTCACGGTCGAGTGTTCGATGGAAAAACTCAACAGCTGCTCTTCAGGCATAGAATCGTTCATTGGAAGGGTTTCTTCAACCTGTATTCTTGATAAGTGATCAGCAACACCGTTTTCAACCCCTGGTTTATCGACTATCTCCATGTCGAATTCTTGTAGCAACAAAATCCATCTAAGCAGTCTAGGCTTAGCATCCTTCTTTTTCATCAAGTATCTCAGAGCTGCATGATCAGTATGCACAACAACTTTTGATCCAACCAGATAGGACCGGAATTTCTCAAAGGCGAACACAACTGCAAGCAATTCCTTCTCCGTGGTGGCGTATTTCACCTGGGCTTCGTCTAGTGTTCTGCTAGCATAGTAGATCACATTCAGTTTCTTGTCTATCTTCTGTCCCAGAACTGCTCCAACAGCATAGTCACTAGCATCACACATTATCTCAAAAGGGAGATTCCAATTGGGTGCTTGAACTATTAGTGCTGTTATCAAGGCATCTTTGAGTTCGAGAAAAGCCTTGAGGCATTCCTCGTTAAAGACGAAATCTGCCTCTTTACAAAGGAGACGAGTCAAAGGTCTAGCAGTTTTTGAAAAGTCTTTGATGAACCGCCTATAGAATCCTGCATGTCCCAAGAAACTCCTAATGTCTTTGACAGTTTTCGGTGGTTGTAACTGAACCATAACCTCTATCTTGGCTTTGTCGACTTCAATGCCCCTTTCAGAAATCTTATGGCCTAAAACGATCCCTTCTTTCACCATAAAGTGGCATTTCTCCCAATTAAGCACTAAATCCGTCTCAATGCACCTAGATAGAACCCTGCACAAGTTCGACAAACAAGAGGAGAAGGAAGAACCATAGACAGAGAAATCGTCCATGAACACTTCGACCATCTCCTCAATCAGATCCGAAAATATAGAAGTCATGCAACGTTGAAAAGTAGCAGGTGCATTACAAAGACCAAATGGCATTCTCCTATATGCAAATGTACCATAAGGGCAAGTAAAGGTTGTTTTTTCCTGATCATTTGGATGTATAGGGATTTGGAAAAATCCACTATATCCATCAAGGAAACAATAATATGAATGATTAGCCAACCTTTCAAGCATTTGGTCTATGAATGGCAAAGGATAATGATCTTTTCTAGATGCAGAATTCAATTTCCTAAAATCAATGCACATTCTATGTCCTGTAATGGTTCTAGTTGAAATCAAGTCATTATTTTCGTTTCTAATGACAGTGACCCCTCCCTTTTTAGGCACACAATGCACAGGAGACACCCATTTACTATCAGAAATAGGATAGATTATATCAGCATCTAACAGTTTTAAAATTTCTTTCTTAACGACCTCCTTTAAATTCGGATTCAATCTCCTTTGAGGTTCTCTGCTAGAATAAGATTCATTTTCAAGGTGAATTCTGTGTGTGCATAAATCGGGAGAGATCCCTCTAATGTCAGACAGTGAGTATCCTAAGGCTTTTCTAAATCGTCTTAATTCAGAAAGCAACATGTTTAACTCATCATTACTCAATGCATTATTTACTATTACTGGATAAGTGGAGTTAGATCCAAGAAATGCGTACCTGAGCCCGGAAGGGAGTGGTTTGAGTTCCACTTTCGGCGATTTGAGCTCCGACCAGTCATCATCGAGCGGACACTCGACCTTAGTGTGGTCGAGTGTTATGGTCGAGTGTTGATTTCCGGAGGCTAAATCGGAATGCTCGAGCTTGGTGTGCTCGAGTGTTGAGGTCGAGTGTAAAGTTTCGAACTGTTTTTCACCTTTCAGTGATCTGCAAGAGTCCAACAGGCTTTTGTAGACCTCAGTTTCTTCGTATATGTATCCATCACAACCGTCTTTTATCAAAGCAGTACCAAGGTGGTCTTTCTCCGTCAATTCTTCAAACAGGTCCTTTGAAAGATAATCTATTTCTTGTACCACGAACAGTTGACCCTCAATGGTCGGTTTTTTCATTATGTCGCTGATGCTGAAAGTCATCTTGAAATCTTTCCCAAGGTTGAGTTCGATTTCTCCTTTTGGCACATTGATCACAGCTCCTGCAGTGGCTAAGAAGGGCCTTCCAAACAGCAAAGGGTCCTTTGGTTCTTCTCCCATATCTAGAACAACGAAATCCGTGGGGATTTCTACTCCTCCAACCCGAACTGGTAAATCTTCTAGAATTCCATGTGGAATCCTAACCGATCTGTCAGCTAGTACCAAAGATATCTTACAAGACTTGTATCTATCGAACCCTAATCGTTTGGCGACTGTTAGAGGCATTAGGCTGATTGATGCCCCTAAATCACACAAGCAACTCCTGAATGTGAGAGGTCCAAGCGAACATGGAATTGTGAATGTTCCTGGATCATCGAGCTTCTTAGGTACAACCTTTCTTTGTATAATAGCACTGACCTCGTGAGTTAACACAACCATCCCTTCAACTTCTTGTGTTCTGTCCTTGACTGCTTCTTTCAAAAACTTTTGATAAGGGGGCATTAGCATAAAGGCGTCTAGAATTGGTATTTTTACTTCAACGTCCCTCATCTGTTTTTCAAAGAGAGCTTTGTACTTGTCTGCAACATCCTTTTTGAATCTCTGTGGAAAAGGAAGTTGTGGTTTGAAAGGAGGTGGAGCAAACGTCTTTGGGTCTTTTTGTATATCGGTTGTGTTTTTAGGCTGATCTTCGGACACTCGAGCAGGTGGTGCTCGAGTGTGTTGGTCGAGTGTCACGGATTTTGGCTTTTTCGTGCTGATTTCTGTCTGTTCTTCGACCAAATCATCCTCCCCTTCTGGAAGGACACTGTCCTCAGTGTTCTCTGTTGGTTCAGCACGAATTAGCAATTCACGGCCACTACGGAGTGTAATGGCGTTGGCGTGATACTCTTTAGGATTTTGTACAGCTTTTCCAGGTAGCTGTCCGGTTTGTTTGTTGGTTGATGAAGATCCTTGTTGATTCTCTACATATTTGAGACGAGCATTGAGAGTCTCAAATTTGCAGTTGAGTTCATTATGTGAAGCATCGATCTTAGCATGTACTTCAGCAAATTTCCGTGTTAATTCGGAAGCGCTGGCTGTCTGTCCCTTTAGTATCTGCTGCAAGATGTCCATCACTTCAGGTGTTTGTGGTGGTGTTTGGGTGTTGTATCCAGTAGGTGGTTGGTGGTGTGTTTGCTGGTACTGTTGTTTGGGTATGAATGGTTTTGATTGTGGTTGCGGATGTGGTTTGGGTGGGTACACCTGGTCGTTTGGATTTGCTACATTTGTGTTTCTGTAGGATAGGTTGGGGTTAGGTTTATAGCTAGCTGTTGAATTGTCTGAAATTGTTGCTTTGGTTCTGTACGAAATTGACCTCTTCAACCTTGTCATCCTCTTCTTCAACCCGTTCCGTTTCACTGACATGGTGTACTTGCTTATGGTGAGCTGAAAGTAGCTTGTCTAGTTTGTCTTGTATGGCTTTGAGCTCCTTTCTACTAACCATATCTGAATCCGTTACGCCTCTAGGAGTTCGATCATAATCTTCACTGTATTGGCCGTCTGCTTGAGCTAAATTCTCCACTAATTCCCATCCATCATCGACATCTTTATTCAGAAAATTCCCATTGCTGGCTGTATCTAGCAACATGCGTATCTTTGGGATCACGCCTCTGTAGAGAGTACTGAGAAGGGACTCAGTAGTGAAACCGTGATGAGGACATTGTGATTGGTACATCTTGAATCGTTCCCAAGCCTCAGAGAATGTTTCTGAATGGTTTTGCTTAAAACCAGAGATGGAATTGCGAAGTTTCGCAGTTCTGGAATTTGAAAAGAATTTGCCTAGAAATGCTTCTTTGCAGGCGTCCCATGATGTGATAGATCCCTGTGGCAAGTGTTTTTCCCATAGATGTGCTTTGTCTCCAAGAGAGAAAGGAAACAATCGCAATTTTAGAGCATCCTCACTAACCCCGTTTATTTTTGTCAGACTGGTTAGTCTTTCAAATTCATCAAGATGATCAAGTGGGTCCTCAGAAGGTAAACCATGAAATTTACTGTTCTGAACCATGGAGATCATTCCACTCTTAATCTCAAAGTTGTTGTTGGCGATGGCTGGTGGGACAATTCCATGGCGTTGAGTGTGGATACTGGGAGCATCACCGGCACCAATGTGTCTAATTCTCCTAGGACGAGTTCCTAGTTCGGTAGCTTGTACTTGTTCTTCCATGTTAACCTGATCCGTGTATTCTTCGTTCAATCTGTTCCGTTGTTCTCGTAAGTATTCACGAGGCAAACGGTCTATTCTGTCAGAGTATGGAATGAGGTCTTCACTTCCACGGGATCTGGTATTCATGCAAGTGATTTGTTTCGGCGGAAATGACACTCGAGCAGGTGGTGCTCGAGTGTAGTGATCGAGTGTTTCTTGGTTCTGCTAGAGCTCTCCGGATACAGAAGGAAAATCAACGAGCTCGAGTTGTGTTGGTCGAGCTTGTTGATCGAGTGTACCTGAAAACAAAGAGAAAACCAGAAACGATTTTAGAATAATAGGATAATAAAACTTAGTCTCAGAAAAGTGATTTTCCTAATTGTAGCTAACTAATCCCAGTTGGCAACGGCGCCAATTTGATAAACATGTTTTTACGGTGTTTTCTCAAATACCAAACTGTTTATGTAATCAATTGCAGTACAGTATGGTGTCAATCCACTGGGGGAGTAACTAGCAATCAAGATATAATCTACTTATTCTAATCTAAGCCAGATTCGGTTTTAGCAAGTGGTGATCTATCCTAGGTGACAACGAAATCTTAAAAATGCTAAAAATGAAACAGAGTATTAGAATGTAAGACAGAGCATTAAAAGTAAAGCAATAATGAAACTAATAAAGTGCAATACGAAATCTCAACCTAAAGCAGAGTATTAAAATCACGAAAATTCAATAAGGAAAAACGGGTTCTCGAGGATTAGGATCAATGATTAGGGTATTCCTAGGGGTTCTAGACTTATCTATCAACCTATTTAGATGACCTCTAAGCAAGGAATCACAAAGTAATCACATTCGCTCTCGCGCAATGGGACCTCTCCTAAAAGACAACCTGACTTGACTCTCGCCCAACGATTGGAAATTCAAGAGGCCTTAAGTATGGACCTTACAAAGCCTAATAACACCCTAGACAATCAATCTCTTGAGCTAGGAAGATGCTATCTTAATTTAAGCATGTTCAAGTGATTCCCCAAACGCCTCTCGGGGGGGATTCACCAAGAGATCGAATTTCAATTGATCAGAAAGAAACAAGCATTAAGAACACTTAAACTAAAGAGATCTAAGACCTTATTTAAACATAGACAAATCTAGAAATCCCTAAGTTTTCCCCTAATCTCACCCTTTCCTCAAGAACCCTAAACTAACTTACTCAGAATTCATGAAATAAAACAAAGACATAAAATCGAAATCTAATTGCATAAAACTTAAGACTTAAAATCGTAAATAGCTAAAAGAAAGAACTCGAAATTTTGCTGGAAAAGATTGTATTCTGAAAGTAGAAATTCTAGTACAATTTATAGATCAAAAGATCTTAAAGAAAAAGGAAAAATACTTAAAGAGAAAAAGGGAAAAATTCCCTTGAAAGAAAAATGGGAATTTCCTTTTAAAAGTTAAAAGGAAATTTCCCTAAGAAAGAAAAATAGAAAAGAACTAAAAGACAATTGGGCTTTGCACAAAGGGGCTTTTGATGGGCCTTTTTCGCAGAGAAGCCCAAAGATTCAATCTTCGTCTAAAGTCTCAGTTCTGGTCCGTAAAGGCACTCGACCAAGTGATGGTCGAGTGTCATACTCGAGTGTCGGAGACTCGAGTGACAAATCTTCTAGTTTGCATCTTGAACTTCAACCTTAGACCAGTCGATTCCTCATTGGTCTTCTTGTACTCCGAAATACTTCGTGATAAGCTCCAAAAAGTACCTAAAAGTCCCTTTTATGCAATGTATGCAATGCCCGATACTAATAATGCAAATTATGCTAAAAAGAACCTAAAACAATGATAATGATGCAAGTATGAATGCAAAACATGCTAAATAATGGTCCTAAAATGTGGTAAAATGCAGACACATCACTAACCCAGCAGCCTTCTCATACAGGAGACCATTTGATGCAGCCGGAGCAAGCTCGAGCCAACCGCTCGAGCACCAATCAGTCGAGCATTCCGAACACTCGACAGACACGCTCGAGCAAGCTGAGCTCGAGCGTCAAAGGCATAATGACTACTACATGGAGCTTATGCGAAATGTGGCATCCGATCACTGGAATCATTAAGAGGTACCAAAACCCCTTCCTTTCATTATAAATACCATTGCATATTTTTCACTTGACTTGCTGGTCTAGGATCCTCTTTTGGACTTTTATACACACAAGGGACTGTGTGATTTACGTTTGGGGGAGGGTTCTAGAGGATATTTGACTTTGTTTTCTGTGGTTCTTAGTTTTTATTCTTGCATTTGATCATATTGCATCACATCTAAGGCATAGAAAAACCAAAAAAAAATTGAAAAAACTCGAAAATGCATAAGTCAAAAACAGAGTGTTCATGTAATTGCATTGCATTCATATAGGATTGAGTCTAGAGTTTCGGGAATCATCTTGCTAGATAGGTAGACTTGCTAGGTTGATTGGCTAGTAACCATAGTGAACTCTTAGACTTGCGTTTTTCCCTCTTGAACACTGATAGGTAGATCATTAACCTTTGAAACCAATACTTAGGTTGTGTCTTGAAAAGAACCTGATTTGTTACCTCATAATCGAATTTTATTTTCCAAATTAGGGGCTTGAGATACATTGCATAAGATCCTTCCTTAGGTTCAGCTAGCTAAGTAAAAAGAAAAGCATGAGGTGAATATAGAATCATCCTTCTCAAAACTCGGCTCAAAATATATGGTCTAAAATGAACGGGGATTGTGCGTAAACCCGTACCTTCTTGTGTTCATCAATAAAACCATTTCGATATCGCCTAAAATGAACCGGGACTGTGCGTAAACCCGTACTTTTTCGCGTCTCATTGATAAAGCTAATACATCGATGCCTAAGGTGAACCGGGACTGTGCGTAAACCCGTACTTTTTCGTGCTTCATTGATAAGCTAAAGCCAATAAAAACGAGTAAAGAGTTGAGAAGTGATCTAAAATGCTTAAACCATTAGTGACTAGCTGAATTTGAGGAAGTTGTATCCCAAAGTCTTTGATTAATAGCCCCTTTTGCGGACTGCACTTGAAAGAAATAGGTTTCGAATCTGAATTTCTTAAGAGACCAACTGAGTGTTAGGGAATAATCGGTCTTGATGCTAAGCCTTGATGAAAGTAAATTGTGGTTCTTACAAAAGAATGAGGTTTCACTTGTGGGTTACAGTTTTTTCGATTTGGCAGGTCATTTGTTTAAGTAAAATGTTCCCATTGTTAGCAACTTCTCTTCCTTCTTAGTTCGATGCACATTTGCTTGAGGGCAAGCAAAGACTAAGTTTGGGGGAGTTGATGTGTCTGCATTTTACCACATTTTAGGACCATTATTTAGCATGTTTTGCATTCATACTTGCATTATTATCATTGTTTTAGGTTCCTTTTAGCATAATTTGCATTATTAGTATCGGGCATTGCATACATTGCATAAAAAGGGACTTTTAGGTACTTTTTGGAGCTTATCACGAAGTATTTCGGAGTACAAGAAGACCAATGAGGAATCGACTGGTCTAAGGTTGAAGTTCAAGATGCAAACTAGAAGATTTGTCACTCGAGTCTCCGACACTCGAGCATGACACTCGACCATCACTTGGTCGAGTGCCTTTACGGACCAGAACTGAGACTTTAGACGAAGATTGAATCTTTGGGCTTCTCTGCGAAAAAGGCCCATCAAAAGCCCCTTTGTGCAAGCCCAATTATCTTTTAGTTCTTTTCTATTTTTCTTTCTTAGGGAAATTTCCTTTTAACTTTTAAAAGGAAATTCCCATTTTTCTTTCAAGGGAATTTTTCCCTTTTTCTCTTTAAAGTATTTTTTCCTTTTTCTTTAAGATCTTTTGATCTATAAATTGTACTAGAATTTCTACTTTCAATATACAATCTTTTCCAGCAAAATTTCGAGTTCTTTCTTTTAGCAATTTACGATTTTAAGTCTTAAGTTTATGCAATTGATTTTCGATTTTAAGTCTATGTTTTATTTCATGAATTCTGAGTAAGTTAGTCTAGGGTTCTTGAGGAAAGGGTGAGATTAGGGGAAAACTTAGGGATTTTTAGATTTTTCTATGTTTAAATAAGGTCTTAGATCTCTTTAGTTTAAGTGTTCTTAATGCTTGTTTCTTTCTGATCAATTGAAATTCGATCTCTTGGTGAATCCCCCCCGAGAGGCGTTTGGGGAATCACTTGAACATGCTTAAATTAAGATAGCATCTTCCTAGCTCAAGAGATTGATTGTCTAGGGTGTTATTAGGCTTTGTAAGGTCCATACTTAAGGCCTCTTGAATTTCCAATCGTTGGGCGAGAGTCAAGTCAGGTTGTCTTTTAGGAGAGGTCCCATTGCGCGAGAGCGAATGTGATTACTTTGTGATTCCTTGCTTAGAGGTCATCTAAATAGGTTGATAGATAAGTCTAGAACCCCTAGGAATACCCTAATCATTGATCCTAATCCTCGAGAACCCGTTTTTCCTTATTGAATTTTCGTGATTTTAATACTCTGCTTTAGGTTGAGATTTCGTGTTGCACTTTATTAGTTTCACTATTGCTTTACTTTTAATGCTCTGTTTTTACATTCTAATACTCTGTTTCATTTTTAGCATTTTGTTTTAAGATTTCGTTGTCACCTAGGATAGATCACCACTCACTAAAACCGAATTTGGCTTAGATTAGAATAAGTAGATTATATCTTGATTGCTAGTTACTCTCCCAGTGGATTGACACCATACTGTACTGCAATTGATTAAATAGACAGTTTGGTATTTGAGAAAACACCGCAAAAACCCTGTTTACTAAATTGGCGCCGTTGCCAACAGGGATTAATTAGCTACAATTAGGAAAATCACTTTTCTGAGACTAAGTTTTATTATCCTATTATTCTAAAAACATTTCTGGTTTTCTCTTTGTTTTCAGGTACACTCGATCAACAAGCTCGACCAACACAACTCGAGCTCGTTGATTTTTCTTCTATATCCGGAGAACTCTAGCAGAACCAAGAAACACTCGATCACTACACTCGAGCACCACCCGCTCGAGTGTCATTTCCGACGAAACAAATCACTTGCATGAATACCAGATCCCGTGGTAGTGAAGACGTCATTCCATACTCTGACAAGATAGACCGTTTGCCTCGTGAATACTTGCGAGAACAACGGAACAGATTGAACGAAGAATACACGGATCAGGTTAACATGGAAGAACAAGTACAAGCTACTGAACTAGGAACTCGTCCTAGGAGAGTTAGACACATTGGTGCCGGTGATGCTCCCAGTATCCACACTCAACGCCATGGAATTGTCCCACCAGCCATCGCCAACAACAACTTTGAGATTAAGAGTGGAATGATCTCCATGGTTCAGAACAGTAAATTTCATGGTTTACCTTCTGAGGATCCACTTGATCATCTTGATGAATTTGAAAGACTAACCAGTCTGACAAAAATAAACGGGGTTAGTGAGGATGCTCTAAAATTGCGATTGTTTCCTTTCTCTCTTGGAGACAAAGCACATCTATGGGAAAAACACTTGCCACAAGGATCTATCACATCATGGGACGCCTGCAAAGAAGCATTTCTAGGCAAATTCTTTTCAAATTCCAGAACTGCGAAACTTCGCAATTCCATCTCTGGTTTTAAGCAAAACCATTCAGAAACATTCTCTGAGGCTTGGGAACGATTCAAGATGTACCAATCGCAATGTCCTCATCACGGTTTCACTACTGAGTCCCTTCTCAGTACTCTCTACAGAGGCGTGATCCCAAAGATACGCATGTTGCTAGATACAGCCAGCAATGGGAATTTTCTGAATAAAGATGTCGATGATGGATGGGAATTAGTGGAGAATTTAGCTCAAGCAGACGGCCAATACAGTGAAGATTATGATCGAACTCCTAGAGGCGTAACGGATTCAGATATGGTTAGTAGAAAGGAGCTCAAAGCCATACAAGACAAACTAGACAAGCTACTTTCAGCTCATCATAAGCAAGTACACCATGTCAGTGAAACAGAACGGATCGAAGAAGAGGATGACGAGGTTGAAGAGGTCAATTTCGTACAGAACCAAAGCAACAATTTCAGACAATTCAACAGCTATAAACCTAACCCCAACCTATCCTACAGAAACACAAATGTAGCAAATCCAAACGACTAGGTGTACCCACCCAAACCACATCCGCAACCACAATCAAAACCATTCATACCCAAACAACAGTACCAGCAAACACACCACCAACCACCTACTGGATACAACACCCAACCACCACCACAAACACCTGAAGTGATGGACATCTTGCAGCAGATACTAAAGGGACAGACAGCCAGCGCTTCCGAATTAACACGGAAATTTGCTGAAGTACATGCTAAGATCGATACTTCACATAATGAACTCAACTGCAAATTTGAGACTCTCAATGCTCGTCTCAAATATGTAGAGAATCAACAAGGATCTTCATCAACCAACAAACAAACCGGACAGCTACCTGGAAAAGCTGTTCAAAATCCTAAGGAGTATCACGCCAACGCCATTACACTCCGTAGTGGCCGTGAATTGCTAATTCGTGCTGAACCAACAGAGAACACTAAGGACAGTGTCCTTCCAGAAGGGGAGGATGATTTGGTCGAAGAACAGACAGAAATCAGCACGAAAAAGCCAAAATCCGTGACACTCGACCAACACACTCGAGCACTACCTGCTCGAGTGTACGAAGATCAGCCTAGAAACACAACCGATATACAAAAAGACCCAAAGACGTTTGCTCCACCTCCTTTCAAACCACAACTTCCTTTTCCACAGAGATTCAAAAAGGATGTTGCAGACAAGTACAAAGCTCTCTTTGAAAAACAGATGAGGGACGTTGAAGTGAAAATACCAATTCTAGACGCCTTTATGCTAATGCCCCCTTACCAGAAGTTTTTGAAAGAAGCAGTCAAGGACAGAACACAAGAAGTTGAAGGGATGGTTGTGCTAACTCACGAGGTCAGTGCTATTATACAAAGAAAGGTTGTGCCTAAGAAGCTCGATGATCTAGGAACATTCACAATTCCATGTTCGCTTGGACCTCTCACATTCAGGAGTTGCTTGTGTGATTTACGGGCATCGATCAGCCTAATGCCTCTAACAGTCGCCAAACGATTAGGGTTCGATAGATACAAGTCTTGTAAGATATCTTTGGTACTAGCTGACAGATCGGTTAGGATTCCACATGGAATTCTAGAAGATTTACCAGTTCGGGTTGGAGGAGTAGAAATCCCCACGAATTTCGTTGTTCTAGATATGGGAGAAGAACCAAAGGACCCTTTGCTGTTTGGAAGGCCCTTCTTAGCCACTGCAGGAGCTGTGATCAATGTGCCAAAAGGAGAAATCGAACTCAACCTTGGGAAAGATTTCAAGATGACTTTCAGCATTAGTGACATTATGAAAAAACCGACCATTGAGGGTCAACTGTTCGTGGTACAAGAAATAGATGATCTTTCAAAGGACCTGTTTGGAGAATTGATGGAGAAAGACCACCTTGGTACTGCTTTGATAAAAGACGGTTGTGATGGATACATATACGAAGAAACTGAGGTCTACAAAAGCCTGTTGGACTCTTGCAAATCACTCGACCTTTACACTCGACCAACACACTCGAGCACACCAAGCTCGAGCATTCCGATTTAGCCTCTGGAAATCAACACTCGACCATAACACTCGACCACACTAAGGTCGAGTGTCTGCTCGATGATGACTGGTCGGAGCTCAAATCGCCGAAAGTGGAACTCAAACCACTCCCTTCCGGGCTCAGGTACGCATTTCTTGGATCTAACTCTACTTATCCAGTAATAGTAAATAATGCATTAAGTGATGATGAGTTAAACATGTTGCTTTCTGAATTAAGACGGTTTAGAAAAGCCTTAGGATACTCACTGTCTGACATTAGAGGGATCTCTCCCGATTTATGCACACACAGAATTCACCTTGAAAATGAATCTTATTCTAGCAGGGAACCTCAAAGGAGATTGAATCCGAATTTAAAGGAGGTCGTTAAGAAAGAAATTTTAAAACTGTTAGATACTGATATAATTTATCCTATTTCTGATAGTAAATGGGTGTCTCCTGTGCATTGTGTGCCTAAAAAGGGAGGGGTCACTGTCATTAGAAACGAAAAATGATGACTTGATTTCAACTAGAACCATTACAGGACATAGAATGTGCATTGATTTTAGGAAATTGAATTCTGCATCTAGAAAAGATCATTATCCTTTGCCATTCATAGACCAAATGCTTGAAAGGTTGGCTAATCATTCATATTATTGTTTCCTTGATGGATATAGTGGATTTTTCCAAATCCCTATACATCCAAATGATCAGGAAAAAACAACCTTTACTTGCCCTTATGGTACATTTGCATATAGGAGAATGCCATTTGGTCTTTGTAATGCACCTGCTACTTTTCAACGTTGCATGACTTCTATATTTTCGGATCTGATTGAGGAGATGGTCGAAGTATTCATGGACGATTTCTCTGTCTATGGTTCTTCCTTCTCCTCTTGTTTGTCAAACTTGTGCAGGGTTCTATCTAGGTGCGTTGAGACGGATTTAGTGCTTAATTGGGAGAAATGCCACTTTATGGTGAAAGAAGGGATCGTTTTAGGCCATAAGATTTCTGAAAGGGGCATTGAAGTCGACAAAGCCAAGATAGAGGTTATGGTTCAGTTACAACCCCCGAAAACTGTCAAAGACATTAGGAGTTTCTTGGGACATGCAGGATTCTATAGGCGGTTCATCAAAGACTTTTCGAAAACTGCTAGACCTTTGACTCGTCTCCTTTGTAAGGATGCGGATTTCGTCTTCGACGAGGAATGCCTCAAGGCTTTTCTCGAACTCAAAGACGCCTTGATAACAGCACCAATAGTTCAAGCACCCGATTGGAATCTACCTTTTGAGATAATGTGTGATGCTAGTGACTATGCTGTTGGAGCAGTTCTGGGACAGAAGATAGACAAGAAACTGAATGTGATCTACTATGCTAGTAGAACACTAGACGAAGCCCAGGTGAAATACGCCACCACGGAGAAGGAATTGCTTGCAGTTGTGTTCACCTTTGAGAAATTCCGGTCCTATCTGGTTGGATCAAAAGTTGTTGTGCATACTGATCATGCAGCTCTGAGATACTTGATGAAAAAGAAGGATGCTAAGCCTAGACTGCTTAGATGGATTTTGTTGCTACAAGAATTCGACATGGAGATAGTCGATAAACCAGGGGTTGAAAACGGTGTTGCTGATCACTTATCAAGAATACAGGTTGAAGAAACCCTTCCAATGAATGATTCTATGCCTGAAGAGCAGCTGTTGAGTTTTTCCACCGAACACTCGACCATGACACTCGAGCACCACCTGCTCGAGTGTCAAACCCACAGACAAAGAAGGCGTTTTTCGATCGGATCGAAGTTTATGGGAACATGTTTACCATGGTATGCCGATTTGGTAAACTATTTGGTCGGAGGAGAGCTGCCTAAAACCTTGAATTATCATCAAAGGAAGAAATTTTTTAGGGATGTAAGGCAGTATTTTTGGGATGAGCATTATCTCTACAAGCAAGGATCTGATGGACTATTCAGAAGATGTGTATCAGAAGAGGAAGTCAATGGAATTTTGGAACATTGTCATGGATCTACTTATGGAGGACACTTTGCTGCATTCAAAACAGCACAGAAAATCCTTCAATCCGGGTTATGGTGGCCATCGATTTTTAAAGACTGCCAAGAGTTCATATCCAGATGTGATTGCTGCCAAAGAATAGGCAGTATAAGCAAGAGGAATGAGATGCCGCAGAATCCGATCTTGGAGATAGAAGTGTTTGACTGTTAGGGAATCGATTTCATGGGACCATTTAAGCCTCCTTCTTTAGGAAACAGTTACATTTTGGTTGCTGTGGATTATGTCTCTAAATGGGTAGAAGCTATTGCAGCTCCTACAAACGATGCAAAGGTGGTACTTAAACTCTTCAAACACATTATATTTCCCAGATTTGGTGTGCCAAGAGTTGTGATTAGCGATGGAGGATCCCATTTTGTCAACAAGGTTTTCGAAAATTTACTTAGGAAACATGGGGTTAAACACAAAGTGGCAACTCCTTATCATCCTCAAACCAGCGGACAAGTTGAAGTCTCTAATAGACAAATCAAATCGATTTTGATGAAGATAGTTGGGCTGTCCAAACGTGATTGGGCCGCCAAATTGGATGATACTCTTTGGGCCTATAGGACTGTTTTCAAAACACCTATTGGCCGCACATCTTTTCAATTACTCTATGGAAAATCCTGCCATTTACCAGTTGAGATAGAGTACAAATCGATTTGGGCAACCAAACTCTTGAATTTCGATATCAAGACAGCACAAGAGAAGAGGCAGATGGACTTACATGAACTCGAAGAAATCAGACTCGACGCATATGACAGCTCAAAAGCATACAAGGATCGAACAAAAGCAGCTCATGACAAAAAGATCCAGCGGAAAACAATCAAAGTTGGTGATCAAGTGCTACTCTTTAACTCAAGACTCAAGCTATTTCCGGGAAAGCTACGATCGAAGTGGTCTGGTCCGTTCAAAGTATTACAAGTTTTACCTTATGGAGCAGTCACTTTAGCAAATAGCAATGGAGAAGGATTCACTGTAAACGGTCATAGAGTAAAGCCTTACTTGGCAAAAAGCACGATTCCCGAGGGAACTTCGGTTCTGCTCGATGAACCACCTCCTCTCCAATAAAAAGGAGGAAAGTCGAGCTTGAGACTATAAACAAGCGCAGTTGGGAGGCAATCCCAAAGGTATCCTCTGTATATACATTCAATTTCTTTCTTTTCGCATATTTACTTACAAATTTGCTATTTTATCATTTTTTTTTCATACATCTATTTCGACTTACATGCACTTGGAAGGTTTTTTGGGTCTCTTTTGCAGGAAAATGGGGCCCACATGGGATAAGTAGGGTCAAAACCGACAAGATGGGACAACACTCGACCACGCCTGGTCGAGTGTCCCACTCGAGCATCAGCCAGCTTTTGGCAGACTGACACTCGACCAAACCTGCTCGAGTGTCAGGCTCGAGCGTCCCGCCTTCATGCCTATTCACATACCTCCAAGCCTATAACTGCCAAAAGCTGAGAAAGGGGAGACATTTACTCCGAAAAATGGGTTAAATCTTTCTTTAATGCAATATCTTTTCCATTTAATTCAAAAAGATTTGATTTAATCCAAGTTCAAATTTTGAATTTGAAAAGGCTCCCCCTTGTTTTTTCTCCTCTATAAAAGGAGGAGGAGCCTCTCTCCTTCCATTCACACGAAATACATTCTCTCTCTAACATTTCTCTCTAGTTGTTCTCTCTTTTACAGAAGCAAATCGTCCCTCTTTTTGTTCATCCACTACACTCGATCACCTCTGCTCGAGTGTCTTGTTCGAGTGTCCGAATACTTGCTCTTCCTCCGACCTACTTTCACCATGACAGACGGAAAATCCAACAAAGCCAACCTCCTCCGCCTCAGAGCCAAAAATAATGCTCGATCCAGAAGCAATCCTTTACAAGGAGAGTCTTCCATGGCCGCAAGCAGACCCGGCAGAAAAGAGAAGAGGAGGATGGAAGTGCAGTCTGAGAATGAGTCGGAAGAAAGAGGAGAATACATGGATGAAGACGAATTGGACCCAGACCTTGCTGCTGAAACACTCCGTGAAGATGGATATGGTGAAAGAGAGGCGGCAGAAGCAAGAGAGATAATTCTTGCCGGAAAAAGAGAGAAAGAGATGAAGGAGAGGCATAATTCGGCAAGGGCACTAAGTGATCTGCGGAGGATGGATTTTTTAGGTACCCGCTATCCATGCAAGGAAGCGCTAACCGCAATGGGGATAACAAGAGATGTGGATCTCATGTTGCAAAATTGTGGGCTGTCCACGTTTGTGCAATATCCAGAAAGAGCTTACAAAGAAGAGACTCTTCAGTTTTTAGCAACGGTTCAAATCGTTCTATACGATGCTGAAAACAAGAATCTCCAAGAAAAGCAAGGTGGCGGTTACATCTTCTTTGCAATAAGAGGAAGGGACTATCGAATGACATTCAAAGCACTTAGGGACCTCTTCGAGTTCCCGAAGGCCGAGTCCGAAAATTATGGACCCGATTTCGATAGAGCTGAGTTGGATGATGTGTGGAGGTCGATTGCATCAACAAGGAGCAGATTCTCATCCTCCCGATCTAAGGCATCACTGATCTGAAACCCGGCGTTGAGGTATTTTCGAACAATCCTAGCAAATACATTTTTCTCACGTTTTACTACTGGAACCATTAACCTAGGAGAAATGGAGATGTTGGTGACTGCTCTTAAAGACATTGTTGGTCAAAAGAGTGACGGATCCCCGATTATTGGAGATCAAAACAATGCTGGATTAACAATCCAGTTTGCCAACCAATTAGTCACATATCGAGATTGGGCAAGGGATAACAAAACTGGAGAACGTGATGGAAAGATCACAATTGGCGGACTTATCACATGCATTCTGGAAAGGTGCAATGTGCCAATCGATGAGACACAATGGGCTGACCCTCGGTTCATGAACATCGATCATTTAAGGAGGAGTCAATTCTTGGCCACAATGGAAGTTCGAGGTAAGCTCCTTTACTCTTTCCATCATTTACTTAGACCAAACGCTTTTCTGCTCTTGCCAAACAGGGAATACACGACAATAAGAATGGGGCGAAACACGGATTTCAACCCACCTCTAGAAGCCTTGTACGACCCCAATGAACCTCAGCAGAGTTCATCACCAACAAACAGCGATGAGATGGATCCCGAGGCATATTGTTTTGAAGAATACACGATGCCACCTCGTCAAGGAGAACCAATCCGAGAAGCACACAAGCACATAGGCTTGTTGCAGAAAATGAACAAATGGTTGATGAAAAAGGTGAAGAAGCTGACTGCTAGCGACGAAGCTAGAAGGCAGGAAAACGATGATCTAAGTAGAAGAGTTGCAGCTCTAGAAAGGAACAGCGGACCACAACCACCGCCACCAACTATTCGCCCAAGAAGAGCCTCCATATCCACGGATCGTGAAAGGCAACACCAACCAGCACCAGCAAGACGTTCCTCAGCTAACCCAGCAGCCTTCTCATACAGGAGACCATTTGATGCAGCCGGAGCAAGCTCGAGCCAACCGCTCGAGCACCAATCAGTCGAGCATTCCGAACACTCGACAGACACGCTCGAGCAAGCTGAGCTCGAGCGTCAAAGGCATAATGACTACTACATGGAGCTTATGCGAAATGTGGCATCCGATCACTGGAATCATTAAGAGGTACCAAAACCCCTTCCTTTCATTATAAATACCATTGCATATTTTTCACTTGACTTGCTGGTCTAGGATCCTCTTTTGGACTTTTATACACACAAGGGACTGTGTGATTTACGTTTGGGGGAGGGTTCTAGAGGATATTTGACTTTGTTTTCTGTGGTTCTTAGTTTTTATTCTTGCATTTGATCATATTGCATCACATCTAAGGCATAGAAAAACCAAAAAAAAATTGAAAAAACTCGAAAATGCATAAGTCAAAAACAGAGTGTTCATGTAATTGCATTGCATTCATATAGGATTGAGTCTAGAGTTTCGGGAATCATCTTGCTAGATAGGTAGACTTGCTAGGTTGATTGGCTAGTAACCATAGTGAACTCTTAGACTTGCGTTTTTCCCTCTTGAACACTGATAGGTAGATCATTAACCTTTGAAACCAATACTTAGGTTGTGTCTCGAAAAGAACCTGATTTGTTACCTCATAATCGAATTTTATTTTCCAAATTAGGGGCTTGAGATACATTGCATAAGATCCTTCCTTAGGTTCAGCTAGCTAAGTAAAAAGAAAAGCATGAGGTGAATATAGAATCATCCTTCTCAAAACTCGGCTCAAAATATATGGTCTAAAATGAACGGGGATTGTGCGTAAACCCGTACCTTCTTGTGTTCATCAATAAAACCATTTCGATATCGCCTAAAATGAACCGGGACTGTGCGTAAACCCGTACTTTTTCGCGTCTCATTGATAAAGCTAATACATCGATGCCTAAGGTGAACCGGGACTGTGCGTAAACCCGTACTTTTTCGTGCTTCATTGATAAGCTAAAGCCAATAAAAACGAGTAAAGAGTTGAGAAGTGATCTAAAATGCTTAAACCATTAGTGACTAGCTGAATTTGAGGAAGTTGTATCCCAAAGTCTTTGATTAATAGCCCCTTTTGCGGACTGCACTTGAAAGAAATAGGTTTCGAATCTGAATTTCTTAAGAGACCAACTGAGTGTTAGGGAATAATCGGTCTTGATGCTAAGCCTTGATGAAAGTAAATTGTGGTTCTTACAAAAGAATGAGGTTTCACTTGTGGGTTACAGTTTTTTCGATTTGGCAGGTCATTTGTTTAAGTAAAATGTTCCCATTGTTAGCAACTTCTCTTCCTTCTTAGTTCGATGCACATTTGCTTGAGGGCAAGCAAAGACTAAGTTTGGGGGAGTTGATGTGTCTGCATTTTACCACATTTTAGGACCATTATTTAGCATGTTTTGCATTCATACTTGCATTATTATCATTGTTTTAGGTTCCTTTTAGCATAATTTGCATTATTAGTATCGGGCATTGCATACATTGCATAAAAAGGGACTTTTAGGTACTTTTTGGAGCTTATCACGAAGTATTTCGGAGTACAAGAAGACCAATGAGGAATCGACTGGTCTAAGGTTGAAGTTCAAGATGCAAACTAGAAGATTTGTCACTCGAGTCTCCGACACTCGAGCATGACACTCGACCATCACTTGGTCGAGTGCCTTTACGGACCAGAACTGAGACTTTAGACGAAGATTGAATCTTTGGGCTTCTCTGCGAAAAAGGCCCATCAAAAGCCCCTTTGTGCAAGCCCAATTATCTTTTAGTTCTTTTCTATTTTTCTTTCTTAGGGAAATTTCCTTTTAACTTTTAAAAGGAAATTCCCATTTTTCTTTCAAGGGAATTTTTCCCTTTTTCTCTTTAAAGTATTTTTTCCTTTTTCTTTAAGATCTTTTGATCTATAAATTGTACTAGAATTTCTACTTTCAATATACAATCTTTTCCAGCAAAATTTCGAGTTCTTTCTTTTAGCAATTTACGATTTTAAGTCTTAAGTTTATGCAATTGATTTTCGATTTTAAGTCTATGTTTTATTTCATGAATTCTGAGTAAGTTAGTCTAGGGTTCTTGAGGAAAGGGTGAGATTAGGGGAAAACTTAGGGATTTTTAGATTTTTCTATGTTTAAATAAGGTCTTAGATCTCTTTAGTTTAAGTGTTCTTAATGCTTGTTTCTTTCTGATCAATTGAAATTCGATCTCTTGGTGAATCCCCCCCGAGAGGCGTTTGGGGAATCACTTGAACATGCTTAAATTAAGATAGCATCTTCCTAGCTCAAGAGATTGATTGTCTAGGGTGTTATTAGGCTTTGTAAGGTCCATACTTAAGGCCTCTTGAATTTCCAATCGTTGGGCGAGAGTCAAGTCAGGTTGTCTTTTAGGAGAGGTCCCATTGCGCGAGAGCGAATGTGATTACTTTGTGATTCCTTGCTTAGAGGTCATCTAAATAGGTTGATAGATAAGTCTAGAACCCCTAGGAATACCCTAATCATTGATCCTAATCCTCGAGAACCCGTTTTTCCTTATTGAATTTTCGTGATTTTAATACTCTGCTTTAGGTTGAGATTTCGTGTTGCACTTTATTAGTTTCACTATTGCTTTACTTTTAATGCTCTGTTTTTACATTCTAATACTCTGTTTCATTTTTAGCATTTTGTTTTAAGATTTCGTTGTCACCTAGGATAGATCACCACTCACTAAAACCGAATTTGGCTTAGATTAGAATAAGTAGATTATATCTTGATTGCTAGTTACTCTCCCAGTGGATTGACACAATACTGTACTGCAATTGATTAAATAGACAGTTTGGTATTTGAGAAAACACCGCAAAAACCCTGTTTACTACCACACCAAGTTTCCTTAGCACAATTTCTCATGTCAAAATGCCAGAATGTTGCCATGACCCTAGCGAAAAGAGATCAGATGTGTAGAAGGATCATATGAACATTCCTATTCCAAAGGATTAAGCTCTACTTCATAACTTAGCCAAAGTAGTTCATGATCGGTTTACCAACAGACATAACTTCTAGATTACAGCAAAATGATAACAGAACACCACTCTAAGTTGCCTTAGCACAAATTATCATGTGTAAAAGATATCACATATGTAGAACAATTATATAAACATTGCTAGCTCTAAGGAAAAAGTTCTACTTTACAACTAAACCAAAGTAACACATGACGGGTTCACGAAAAGGCATAGCTTTTAGATTAAGGAAAAATGGTAATGTTGCGATCAATAATATCACTTTAAATTGGCAGAGCACACTTGCTCATATTAAAATTACATAACTTTACCTTGAACGTAGCTAAAAGAGATGACATGTGTAGAATGATCATGTGAACATTGCTAGCCCTAAGGATCAACTTATACTTCATAACATAATAAGTAAATCAAAGTAGTTCATGGTGGGTTCACCAATAGACGTTAGCTTCAAGATTAACGCAAAATGGTAAGGTTGCGTCCCATGACACCACACCAAGTTTCCTTTGCACAATTTCTCATGTCAAAATGCCAGAATGTTGCCATGACCCTAGCGAAAAGAGATCACATGTGTAGAAGGATCATATGAACATTCCTATTCCAAAGGATTAAGCTCTACTTCATAACATAGCCAAAGTAGTTCATGATCGGTTTACCAACAGACATAACTTCTAGATTACAGCAAAATGATAACAGAACACCACTCTAAGTTGCCTTAGCACAAATTATCATGTGTAAAAGATATCACATATGTAAAAGGATCATTTAAACATTGCTAGCTCTAAGGATCAATATCTATTGCATAACTCAACCAAAGTATTTCATGACGGATTTACCAATAAACATAGCTTCTTGATTAAGGCAAATAGGTAATGTTGTCTCATGTCAAAGTGACATTATGTTGCCTTGAACCTAGCGAAAAGAGATCACATATGTAGAACAATCATATGAACATTGCTAGCTCTAAGGAAAAAGTTCTACTTTACAACTAAACCAAAGTAACTCATGACGGGTTCACGAAAAGCCATAGGTTTTAGATTAAGGAAAAATGGTAATGTTGCGATCAATAATATCACTTTAAATTGGCAGAGCACACTTTCTCATATTCAAATTACATAACTTTGCCTTGAACGTAGCTAAAAGAGATGACATGTGTAGAATGATCATGTGAACATTGCTAGCCCTAAGGATCAACTTATACTTCATAACATAATAACTAAATCAAAGTAGTTCATGGTGGGTTCACCAATAGACGTTAGCTTCAAGATTAACGCAAAATGGTAAGGTTGCGTCCCATGACACCACACCAAGTTTCCTTAGCACAATTTCTCATGTCAAAATGCCAGAATGATGCCATGACCCTAGCGAAAAGAGATCAGATGTGTAGAAGGATCATATGAACATTCCTATTCCAAAGGATTAAGCTCTACTTCATAACTTAGCCAAAGTAGTTCATGATCGGTTTACCAACAGACATAACTTCTAGATTACAGCAAAATGATAACAGAACACCACTCTAAGTTGCCTTAGCACAAATTATCATGTGTAAAAGATATCACATATGTAGAACAATTATATAAACATTGCTAGCTCTAAGGAAAAAGTTCTACTTTACAACTAAACCAAAGTAACACATGACGGGTTCACCAAAAGCCATAGCTTTTAGATTAAGGAAAAATGGTAATGTTGCGATCAATAATATCACTTTAAATTGGCAGAGCACACTTGCTCATATTAAAATTACATAACTTTGCCTTGAACGTAGCTAAAAGAGATGACATGTGTAGAATGATCATGTGAACATTGCTAGCCCTAAGGATCAACTTATACTTCATAACATAATAACTAAATCAAAGTAGTTCATGGTGGGTTCACCAATAGACGTTAGCTTCAAGATTAACGCAAAATGGTAAGGTTGCGTCCCATGACACCACACCAAGTTTCCTTAGCACAATTTCTCATGTCAAAATGCAAGAATGTTGCCATGACCCTAGCGAAAAGAGATCACATGTGTAGAAGGATCATATGAACATTCCTATTCCAAAGGATTAAGCTCTACTTCATAACATAGCCAAAGTAGTTCATGATCGGTTTACCAACAGACATAACTTCTAGATTACAGCAAAATGATAACAGAACACCACTCTAAGTTGCCTTAGCACAAATTATCATGTGTAAAAGATATCACATATGTAGAACAATTATATAAACATTGCTAGCTCTAAGGAAAAAATTCTACTTTACAACTAAACCAAAGTAACACATGACGGGTTCACCAAAAGCCATAGCTTTTAGATTAAGGAAAAATGGTAATGTTGCGATCAATAATATCACTTTAAATTGGCAGAGCACACTTGCTCATATTAAAATTACATAACTTTGCCTTGAACGTAGCTAAAAGAGATGACATGTGTAGAATGATCATGTGAACATTGCTAGCCCTAAGGATCAACTTATACTTCATAACATAATAAGTAAATCAAAGTAGTTCATGGTGGGTTCACCAATAGACGTTAGCTTCAAGATTAACGCAAAATGGTAAGGTTGCATCCCATGACACCACACCAAGTTTCCTTAGCACAATTTCTCATGTCAAAATGCCAGAATGTTGCCATGACCCTAGCGAAAAGAGATCAGATGTGTAGAAGGATCATATGAACATTCCTATTCCAAAGGATTAAGCTCTACTTCATAACTTAGCCAAAGTAGTTCATGATCGGTTTACCAACAGACATAACTTCTAGATTACAGCAAAATGATAACAGAACACCACTCTAAGTTGCCTTAGCACAAATTACCATGTGTAAAAGATATCACATATGTAGAACAATTATATAAACATTGCTAGCTCTAAGGAAAAAGTTCTACTTTACAACTAAACCAAAGTAACACATGACGGGTTCACCAAAAGCCATAGCTTTAAGATTAAGGAAAAATGGTAATGTTGCGATCAATAATATCACTTTAAATTGGCAGAGCACACTTGCTCATATTAAAATTACATAACTTTACCTTGAACGTAGCTAAAAGAGATGACATGTGTAGAATGATCATGTGAACATTGCTAGCCCTAAGGATCAACTTATACTTCATAACATAATAAGTAAATCAAAGTAGTTCATGGTGGGTTCACCAATAGACGTTAGCTTCAAGATTAACGCAAAATGGTAAGGTTGCGTCCCATGACACCACACCAAGTTTCCTTTGCACAATTTCTCATGTCAAAATGCCAGAATGTTGCCATGACCCTAGCGAAAAGAGATCACATGTGTAGAAGGATCATATGAACATTCCTATTCCAAAGGATTAAGCTCTACTTCATAACATAGCCAAAGTAGTTCATGATCGGTTTACCAACAGACATAACTTCTAGATTACAGCAAAATGATAACAGAACACCACTCTAAGTTGCCTTAGCACAAATTATCATGTGTAAAAGATATCACATATGTAGAAGGATCATTTAAACATTGCTAGCTCTAAGGATCAATATCTATTGCATAACTCAACCAAAGTATTTCATGACGGATTTACCAATAAACATAGCTTCTTGATTAAGGCAAATAGGTAATGTTGTCTCATGTCAATGTGACATTATGTTGCCTTGAACCTAGCGAAAAGAGATCACGTATGTAGAACAATCATATGAACATTGCTAGCTCTAAGGAAAAAGTTCTACTTTACAACTAAACCAAAGTAACTCATGACGGGTTCACGAAAAGCCATAGGTTTTAGATTAAGGAAAAATGGTAATGTTGCGATCAATAATATCACTTTAAATTGGCAGAGCACACTTTCTCATATTCAAATTACATAACTTTGCCTTGAACGTAGCTAAAAGAGATGACATGTGTAGAATGATCATGTGAACATTGCTAGCCCTAAGGAACAACTTATACTTCATAACATAATAACTAAATCAAAGTAGTTCATGGTGGGTTCACCAATAGACGTTAGCTTCAAGATTAACGCAAAACGGTAAGGTTGCGTCCCATGACACCACACCAAGTTTCCTTAGCACAATTTCTCATGTCAAAATGCCAGAATGTTGCCATGACCCTAGCGAAAAGAGATCACATGTGTAGAAGGATCATATGAACATTCCTATTCCAAAGGATTAAGCTCTACTTCATAACTTAGCCAAAGTAGTTCATGATCGGTTTACCAACAGACATAGCTTCTAGATTACAGCAAAATGATAACAGAACACCACTCTAAGTTGCCTTAGCACAAATTATCATGTGTAAAAGATATCACATATGTAGAAGGATCATTTAAACATTGCTAGCTCTAAGGATCAATATCTATTGCATAACTCAACCAAAGTATTTCATGACGGATTTACCAATAAACATAGCTTCTTGATTAAGGCAAATAGGTAATGTTGTCTCATGTCAATGTGACATTATGTTGCCTTGAACCTAGCGAAAAGATATCACGTATGTAGAACAATCATATGAACATTGCTAGCTCTAAGGAAAAAGTTCTACTTTACAACTAAACCAAAGTAACACATGACGGGTTCACCAAAAGCCATAGCTTTTAGATTAAGGAAAAATGGTAATGTTGCGATCAATAATATCACTTTAAATTGGCAGAGCACACTTTCTCATATTCAAATTACATAACTTTGCCTTGAACGTAGCTAAAAGAGATGACATGTGTAGAATGATCATGTGAACATTGCTAGCCCTAAGGATCAACTTATACTTCATAACATAATAAGTAAATCAAAGTAGTTCATGGTGGGTTCACCAATAGACGTTAGCTTCAAGATTAACGCAAAATGGTAAGGTTGGGTCCCATGACACCACACCAAGTTTCCTTAGCACAATTTCTCATGTCAAAATGCCAGAATGTTGCCATAACCCTAGCGAAAAGAGATCACATGTGTAGAAGGATCATATGAACATTCCTATTCCAAAGGATTAAGCTCTACTTCATAACTTAGCCAAAGTAGTTCATGATCGGTTTACAAACAGACATAGCTTCTAGATTACAGCAAAATGATAACAGAACAACACTCTAAGTTGCCTTAGCACAAATTATCATGTGTAAAAGATATCACATATGTAGAAGGATCATTTAAACATTGCTAGCTCTAAGGATCAAGTTCTATTGCATAACTCAACCAAAGTATTTCATGACGGATTTACCAATAAACATAGCTTCTTGATTAAGGCAAATAGGTAATGTTGTCTCATGTCAAAGTGACATTACGTTGCCGCCTTGAACCTAGCGAAAAGAGATCACGTATGTAGAACAATTATATGAACATTGCTAGCTCTAAGGAAAAAGTTCTACTTTACAACTAAACCAAAAGTAACACATGACGGGTTCACGAAAAGCCATAGCTTTTAGATTAAGGAAAAATGGTAATGTTGCGATCAATAATATCACTTTAAATTGGCAGAGCACACTTGCTCATATTAAAATTACATAACTTTGCCTTGAACGTAGCTAAAAGAGATGACATGTGTAGAATGATCATGTGAACATTGCTAGCCCTAAGTGATATGATCGTGGATGACACAACAGCTGCAGCACCTGAAGTAGAGGGTCGGATTACACGTTCCAGAGCTAAGGAGATGGCCAAGGAAGCTCATTCCCTCATTGGAGAAGGAGTTAACGAGCTAGCAGCTGCACAAGTCTTTAACATCTCCATCTTGAAGACTTCTCCTGGTAATGATAACTAGGTAACTTAGGTGAGGAAGTTTGTACTCTTTTTCCCATCGAGAGTTTTGTCCCAATTGGGTTTTCTCTCATGGTTTTTAATGAGGCAGATGGAATCACTACGGCGAGTTACTTAGGAGTCTTACCATTAGGAGAATAATGTACAAACCAATCTGGTTTTGTACTTAGTAGATTTTGAGGTGCACCATTAGGGGACGCCTCGTTGTTTTTATTTAAACGCTTCGTTGTTTTATTTAAGTTTCAAACTACATGTTGTTTTTTGGTTTAAAAACTACATGTTGTTCTGTTTTAGGGTTGTATTTAAACCCCAGAACTTGCTGTAAATTTCTTTAGAGTATTATCATTGAAAAAGACCTTTTATTGAGTTTTCCATGCTCTCAAGCCACGGTTCTGGAAATCCTAGAGCCTGAATCTCCCATCACGTTGTGAGCCAAGAGATTCTTCACCAAATTCATCTAATCACCAAAATCTATCCATTAAATCCTTTCAGCCGTCACCACACCAATTCAAATCACGTTTTTTCATCCTATCATATCACCTTTCATCATCTCCATCAATCCTTCAGTTTTTTGTCTCACAGAGACCTTTGCCACGTATCTCAGGAAATACTCGATCAAATCCGCTCAAAACTCATAACCGAGTTTCTCACACTCCAATCTATCCGCTGCTCAAGTTTCATTTGATTCCGAGTACTCTAGCCCCGATTTTCAGAGTTCTATCCTAGGGAGAATCACATCAAGTGGTATCAGAGCTGGTTCTGAAAAAGGCTGAGCACACCCTAAACTGCTGAGCAAACTCTAAACCCTTTTCTCATTCTTGTTATTTTCGAATCCATGTTGCAATAGGATTTAGTTTTAGATTCGTTTTCCTGATTGAATTAGGATTAGGTTTCGTTTCCTGATTGAATTAGGATTAGTTTTGAGTTTTCCTATTAGAATTAGGATTAGTTTCTATTTTCCTATTAGAGTTAGGATTAGGGTTCTGTTTTCCTATTAGAATTAGGATTAGGTTTTCTGTTTTCCTGTTAGAATTAGGATTAGTTTAGGAATCCTATTCCTAGTAGGATTAGGATTTTCGTTTTTTTTAGGCTTTTATTTCCTTTCTTTTCATCTTAGAACTAGTTACTGTGAGTTGTTTTGACTTTCTTTCAGGTACAATGGAGCTTTCAGCTGAAGCTATGGAAGCTCTAAGCACAGCCATGGCTCAGCAAATCAAAGAAGCCAATCGAGCAACAGCTTCTCAACTCTTTCAGCAATTAGAGCAGCTTGATAGCAAGTTTGAGAACCGATTCAAAGAGTTGATTGAGTCGCAGCTCAAGAGGAAAGTTGGCAGATCTACTTTCACTTCCAATATTCCAAAACCGAGAGAATTCAACAAACCAGCCTCATTTAAACCAGCGACAACAACAGTTAGAGAAGAGGTTAAAACCGAGCTTAAACCCAGAAGTGGATCTTCTACTAGCAGCATTAGATGCTTTAAATGTCAAGGAATGGGACATTACTCCAGAGATTGTCCTAACAAGAAAATGTTTCTGCTGAAAGAAGGAGGAGAGATTGTACCTCAAGATAGTTCAGAAAGAGAAACAGAAATTGATGTAGAGGAAGAAGAAGAAGAACCAGCAGCAGTTGGAGAGATGTTAGTAGCACGCAGAACTTTGAGTGTTCAGATTCATCCAGACGATAGGGGACAGCGTGAGAATCTCTTCCACACCAGATGTGTGGTTCAGGATAAGGTTTGCACCTTGATTGTTGATGGAGGCAGCTGCACCAATGCCGCCAGTGAGGAGATGGTGAAGAAGCTTAATCTTAAGACTACTTCACATCCTAAACCGTATCAGCTGCAGTGGTTAGACAACAAGGGAGCTATAACTGTTTCTCAGCAAGTACTCATCAAGTTGGCGATTGGGAAGTATGAAGATGAGTTGCTATGTGATGTTGTGCCAATGAGGTCTAGTCACGTTCTGTTGGGCAGACCATGGCAGTATGATAGGCGTGTGATGCATGATGGGTACACAAGCAAGCAGGTGTTTGAGTACAAGGGACGAAAAATCACTCTTCTTCCACTCACACCAGCTGAAATCTACAAGGATCAGATGCATATGAACAGCAAGGAGAAGGAGAAAGTGTCAAATGCATTGTACATCAATAACAGTGAGTTTAACAAGCTGTTTGATCCAGAAATGACTACTTTTATGTTTGTGTACAAGGAGACATTGGCGTGTACTAAACCATCAGAGGAGCTTCCACATGAGATGATTCAGATTATAGAGGAGTATAAGGATGTTTTTCCAGAGGAGATACCATCATGTTTGCCTCCAATTCGTGGGATTGAGCATCAGATTGACATAGTTCCGGGTTCAGTTTTGCCAAACAAACCCGCTTACAGAACTAATCCAGTTGAGACTAAAGAGCTTCAGAAGCTAGGAGGAGCTGCAATCAACTACCCAACTTATGACAAGGAGCTGTATGCATTAGTTAGAGCACTTCAAACGTGGCAGCATTACTTGTGGCCAAAAGAATTCGTCATTCATACAGATCATGAGTCGTTGAAGCACTTAAAGGGACAGCAAAAGCTCAACAAGAGACACGCCAGATGGATGGAGTTTATGGAGACCTTCCCCTACGTTGTTAAGTACAAGAAAGGTAAGGATAATGTAGTCGCAGATGCATTATCCAGAAGGTACACTCTAATCTCTACTTTAACTTCAAAGTTAGATGGTTTTGGGCACATTGTAGAGCTTTATGAGACTGACAATGACTTTGCTGAGAGCTATGGCAAATGCCATAAGTTTGCTGTTGATAAATTCTTTAGACAGGATGGTTATTTGTTCTACAATAATCGCTTGTGTATACCAAGAGGATCAATCAGAGAGCTGCTAGTTAGAGAGGCGCATGGAGGTGGATTAGCAGGGCATTTTGGAGTTACAAAGACTCTACTTGGACTGCAAGATCACTTTTATTGGCCAAACATGAAAACAGATGTCGATCAGGTTTGCTCTAGGTGTGAAACGTGTAAAATGGCTAAGAGTATTGTACAGCCACACGGTTTGTACACACCTCTTCCTATTCCTTCACAACCCTGGACTCATTTATCTATGGACTTTGTACTTGGCTTACCTCGAACCAGAAATGGTAGAGATTCTATTTTTGTGGTTGTTGACAGGTTTAGCAAGATGCCTAACTTAATAGCTAGCCACAAGACGGATGATGCTGTTTGTGTAGCTAATCTGTTTTTCAGGGAAATTGTGAGATTGCATAGAATGCCTCAAGTGATAGTTTCAGATCGAAACACAAAATTCTTAGGGCATTTCTGGCAGACTGATGGACAGACAGAAGTAGTGAACAGAACGTTGTCAACACTTCTAAGGACGTTGGTGAAGAGCAACATCAAGTCATGGGAAGAGTGTCTACGACATGTAGAGTTTGCTTACAATCATGCTAAGCATTCTGCCACTCTCTTTTCTCCCTTTGAGATTGTTTACGGTTTTAACCCACAATCGCCTCTAGACTTGATTTCTTTGCCTTTGAGTGTGAAATGTAGTGCAGATGGAAAAGCAAAGGTTGAACAAGTTAGGAGAATTCATGCCAAAGCCAAGGGGAACATAGAGAAGAAGACAGAGCAATACAAGAAGTACGCCAACAAAGGAAAAAAGGAGCTGATATTTGAAGAAGGAGATTTGGTCTGGATTCATCTCAGGAAAGACCAATTTCCAGAAGAGAGGAAGAGCAAGCTACTGCCACGAGTTGATGGTCCATTTGAAGTCATCCAGAGGATCAACAACAATGCTTACAAGATCGATCTCCGAGGTAAGTATAACATATCAAATTCGTTCAATGTTTCTGATTTGCTTCCTTATGTTGCAGATACAGATTTGAGGACAAATCCTTTTCAAGAGGGAGAGGATGATATGATCGTGGATGACACAACAGCTGCAGCACCTGAAGTAGAGGGTCGGATTACACGTTCCAGAGCTAAGGAGATGGCCAAGGAAGCTCATTCCCTCATTGGAGAAGGAGTTAACGAGCTAGCAGCTGTACAAGTCTTCAACATCTCCATCTTGAAGACTTCTCCTGGTAATGATAACTAGGTAACTTAGGTGAGGAAGTTTGTACTCTTTTTCCCATCGAGAGTTTTGTCCCAATTGGGTTTTCTCTCATGGTTTTTAATGAGGCAGATGGAATCACTACGGCGAGTTACTTAGGAGTCTTACCATTAGGAGAATAATGTACAAACCAATCTGGTTTTGTACTTAGTAGATTTTGAGGTGCACCATTAGGGGACGCCTCGTTGTTTTTATTTAAACGCTTCGTTGTTTTATTTAAGTTTCAAATTACATGTTGTTTTTTGGTTTAAAAACTACATGTTGTTCTGTTTTAGGGTTGTATTTAAACCCCAGAACTTGCTGTAAATTTCTTTAGAGTATTATCATTGAAAAAGACCTTTTATTGAGTTTTCCATGCTCTCAAGCCACGGTTCTGGAAATCCTAGAGCCTGAATCTCCCATCACGTTGTGAGCCAAGAGATTCTTCACCAAATTCATCTAATCACCAAAATCTATCCATTAAATCCTTTCAGCCGTCACCACACCAATTCAAATCACGTTTTTTCATCCTATCATATCACCTTTCATCATCTCCATCAATCCTTCAGTTTTTTGTCTCACAGAGACCTTTGCCACGTATCTCAGGAAATACTCGATCAAATCCGCTCAAAACTCATAACCGAGTTTCTCACACTCCAATCTATCCGCTGCTCAAGTTTCATTTGATTCCGAGTACTCTAGCCCCGATTTTCAGAGTTCTATCCTAGGGAGAATCACATCACTAAGGATCAACTTATACTTCATAACATAATAACTAAATCAAAGTAGTTCATGGTGGGTTCACCAATAGACGTTAGCTTCAAGATTAACGCAAAATGGTAAGGTTGCGTCCCATGACACCACACCAAGTTTCCTTAGCACAATTTCTCATGTCAAAATGCCAGAATGTTGCCATGACCCTAGCGAAAAGAGATCACATCTGTAGAAGGATCATATGAACATTCCTATTCCAAAGGATTAAGCTCTACTTCATAACTTAGCCAAAGTAGTTCATGATCGGTTTACCAACAGACATAGCTTCTAGATTACAGCAAAATGATAACAGAACACCACTCTAAGTTGCCTTAGCACAAATTATCATGTGTAAAAGATATCACATATGTAGAAGGATCATTTAAACATTGCTAGCTCTAAGGATCAAGTTCTATTGCATAACTCAACCAAAGTATTTGATGACGGATTTACCAATAAACATAGCTTCTTGATTAAGGCAAATAGGTAATGTTGTCTCATGTCAAAGTGACATTATGTTGCCTTGCACCTAGCGAAAAGAGATCACATATGTAGAACAATTATATGAACATTGCTAGCTCTAAGGAAAAAGTTCTACTTTACAACTAAACCAAAGTAACACATGACGGGTTCACCAAAAGCCATAGCTTTTAGATTAAGGAAAAATGGTAATGTTGCGATCAATAATATCACTTTAAATTGGCAGAGCACACTTGCTCATATTAAAATTACATAACTTTGCCTTGAACGTAGCTAAAAGAGATGACATGTGTAGAATGATCATGTGAACATTGCTAGCCCTAAGGATCAACTTATACTTCATAACATAATAACTAAATCAAAGTAGTTCATGGTGGGTTCACCAATAGACGTTAGCTTCAAGATTAACGCAAAATGGTAAGGTTGCGTCCCATGACACCACACCAAGTTTCCTTAGCACAATTTCTCATGTCAAAATGCAAGAATGTTGCCATGACCCTAGCGAAAAGAGATCACATGTGTAGAAGGATCATATGAACATTCCTATTCCAAAGGATTAAGCTCTACTTCATAACTTAGCCAAAGTAGTTCATGATCTGTTTACCAACAGACATAGCTTCTAGATTACAGCAAAATGATAACAGAACACCACTCTAAGTTGCCTTAGCACAAATTATCATGTGTAAAAGATATCACATATGTAAAAGGATCATTTAAACATTGCTAGCTCTAAGGATCAAGTTCTATTGCATAACTCAACCAAAGTATTTCATGACGGATTTACCAATAAACATAGCTTCTTGATTAAGGCAAATAGGTAATGTTGTCTCATGTCAATGTGACATTATGTTGCCTTGAACCTAGCGAAAAGAGATCACGTATGTAGAACAATCATATGAACATTGCTAGCTCTAAGGAAAAAGTTCTACTTTACAACTAAACCAAAGTAACTCATGACGGGTTCACGAAAAGCCATAGCTTTTAGATTAAGGAAAAATGGTAATGTTGCGATCAATAATATCACTTTAAATTGGCAGAGCACACTTTCTCATATTCAAATTACATAACTTTGCCTTGAACGTAGCTAAAAGAGATGACATGTGTAGAATGATCATGTGAACATTGCTAGCCCTAAGGATCAACTTATACTTCATAACATAATAACTAAATCAAAGTAGTTCATGGTGGGTTCACTAATAGACGTTAGCTTCAAGATTAACGCAAAATGGTAAGGTTACGTCCCATGACACCACACCAAGTTTCCTTAGCACAATTTCTCATGTCAAAATGCCAGAATGTTGCCATGACCCTAGCGAAAAGAGATCACATGTGTAGAAGGATCATATGAACATTCCTATTCCAAAGGATTAAGCTCTACTTCATAACTTAGCCAAAGTAGTTCATGATCGGTTTACCAACAGACATAACTTCTAGATTACAGCAAAATGATAACAGAACACCACTCTAAGTTGCCTTAGCACAAATTATCATGTGTAAAAGATATCACATATGTGGAACAATTATATAAACATTGCTAGCTCTAAGGAAAAAGTTCTACTTTACAACTAAACCAAAGTAACACATGACGGGTTCACCAAAAGCCATAGCTTTTAGATTAAGGAAAAATGGTAATGTTGCGATCAATAATATCACTTTAAATTGGCAGAGCACACTTGCTCATATTAAAATTACATAACTTTGCCTTGAACGTAGCTAAAAGAGATGACATGTGTAGAATGATCATGTGAACATTGCTAGCCCTAAGGATCAACTTATACTTCATAACATAATAACTAAATCAAAGTAGTTCATGGTGGGTTCACCAATAGACGTTAGCTTCAAGATTAACGCAAAATGGTAAGGTTGCGTCCCATGACACCACACCAAGTTTCCTTAGCACAATTTCTCATGTCAAAATGCAAGAATGTTGCCATGACCCTAGCGAAAAGAGATCACATGTGTAGAAGGATCATATGAACATTCCTATTCCAAAGGATTAAGCTCTACTTCATAACTTAGCCAAAGTAGTTCATGATCTGTTTACCAACAGACATAGCTTCTAGATTACAGCAAAATGATAACAGAACACCACTCTAAGTTGCCTTAGCACAAATTATCATGTGTAAAAGATATCACATATGTAAAAGGATCATTTAAACATTGCTAGCTCTAAGGATCAAGTTCTATTGCATAACTCAACCAAAGTATTTCATGACGGATTTACCAATAAACATAGCTTCTTGATTAAGGCAAATAGGTAATGTTGTCTCATGTCAAAGTGACATTACGTTGCCTTGCACCTAGCGAAAAGAGATCACATATGTAGAACAATTATATGAACATTGCTAGCTCTAAGGAAAAAGTTCTACTTTACAACTAAACCAAAGTAACACATGACGGGTTCACGAAAAGCCATAGCTTTTAGATTAAGGAAAAATGGTAATGCTGCGATCAATAATATCACTTTAAATTGGCAGAGCACACTTGCTCATATTAAAATTACATAACTTTGCCTTGAACGTAGCTAAAAGAGATGACATGTGTAGAATGATCATGTGAACATTGCTAGCCCTAAGGATCAACTTATACTTCATAACATAATAAGTAAATCAAAGTAGTTCATGGTGGGTTCACCAATAGACGTTAGCTTCAAGATTAACGCAAAATGGTAAGGTTACGTCCCATGACACCACACCAAGTTTCCTTAGCACAATTTCTCATGTCAAAATGCCAGAATGTTGCCATGACCCTAGCGAAAAGAGATCAGATGTGTAGAAGGATCATTTGAACATTCCTATTCCAAAGGATTAAGCTCTACTTCATAACTTAGCCAAAGTAGTTCATGATCGGTTTACCAACAGACATAACTTCTAGATTACAGCAAAATGATAACAGAACACCACTCTAAGTTGCCTTAGCACAAATTATCATGTGTAAAAGATATCACATATGTGGAACAATTATATAAACATTGCTAGCTCTAAGGAAAAAGTTCTACTTTACAACTAAACCAAAGTAACACATGACGGGTTCACCAAAAGCCATAGCTTTTAGATTAAGGAAAAATGGTAATGTTGCGATCAATAATATCACTTTAAATTGGCAGAGCACACTTGCTCATATTAAAATTACATAACTTTACCTTGAACGTAGCTAAAAGAGATGACATGTGTAGAATGATCATGTGAACATTGCTAGCCCTAAGGATCAACTTATACTTCATAACATAATAAGTAAATCAAAGTAGTTCATGGTGGGTTCACCAATAGACGTTAGCTTCAAGATTAACGCAAAATGGTAAGGTTGCGTCCCATGACACCACACCCAGTTTCCTTTGCACAATTTCTCATGTCAAAATGCCAGAATGTTGCCATGACCCTAGCGAAAAGAGATCACATGTGTAGAAGGATCATATGAACATTCCTATTCCAAAGGATTAAGCTCTACTTCATAACATAGCCAAAGTAGTTCATGATCGGTTTACCAACAGACATAACTTCTAGATTACAGCAAAATGATAACAGAACACCACTCTAAGTTGCCTTAGCACAAATTATCATGTGTAAAAGATATCACATATGTAAAAGGATCATTTAAACATTGCTAGCTCTAAGGATCAATATCTATTGCATAACTCAACCAAAGTATTTCATGACGGATTTACCAATAAACATAGCTTCTTGATTAAGGCAAATAAGTAATGTTGTCTCATGTCAATGTGACATTATGTTGCCTTGAACCTAGCGAAAAGAGATCACGTATGTAGAACAATCATATGAACATTGCTAGCTCTAAGGAAAAAGTTCTACTTTCAACTAAACCAAAGTAACTCATGACGGGTTCACGAAAAGCCATAGGTTTTAGATTAAGGAAAAATGGTAATGTTGCGATCAATAATATCACTTTAAATTGGCAGAGCACACTTTCTCATATTCAAATTACATAACTTTGCCTTGAACGTAGCTAAAAGAGATGACATGTGTAGAATGATCATGTGAACATTGCTAGCCCTAAGGATCAACTTATACTTCATAACATAATAAGTAAATCAAAGTAGTTCATGGTGGGTTCACCAATAGACGTTAGCTTCAAGATTAACGCAAAATGGTAAGGTTGCGTCCCATGACACCACACCCAGTTTCCTTTGCACAATTTCTCATGTCAAAATGCCAGAATGTTGCCATGACCCTAGCGAAAAGAGATCACATGTGTAGAAGGATCATATGAACATTCCTATTCCAAAGGATTAAGCTCTACTTCATAACATAGCCAAAGTAGTTCATGATCGGTTTACCAACAGACATAACTTCTAGATTACAGCAAAATGATAACAGAACACCACTCTAAGTTGCCTTAGCACAAATTATCATGTGTAAAAGATATCACATATGTAAAAGGATCATTTAAACATTGCTAGCTCTAAGGATCAATATCTATTGCATAACTCAACCAAAGTATTTCATGACGGATTTACCAATAAACATAGCTTCTTGATTAAGGCAAATAGGTAATGTTGTCTCATGTCAATGTGACATTATGTTGCCTTGAACCTAGCGAAAAGAGATCACGTATGTAGAACAATCATATGAACATTGCTAGCTCTAAGGAAAAAGTTCTACTTTACAACTAAACCAAAGTAACTCATGACGGGTTCACGAAAAGCCATAGGTTTTAGATTAAGGAAAAATTGTAATGTTGCGATCAATAATATCACTTTAAATTGGCAGAGCACACTTTCTCATATTCAAATTACATAACTTTGCCTTGAACGTAGCTAAAAGAGATGACATGTGTAGAATGATCATGTGAACATTGCTAGCCCTAAGGATCAACTTATACTTCATAACATAATAACTAAATCAAAGTAGTTCATGGTGGGTTCACCAATAGACGTTAGCTCCAAGATTAACGCAAAATGGTAAGGTTGCGTCCCATGACACCACACCAAGTTTCCTTAGCACAATTTCTCATGTCAAAATGCCAGAATGTTGCCATGACCCTAGCGAAAAGAGATCACATGTGTAGAAGGATCATATGAACATTCCTATTCCAAAGGATTAAGCTCTACTTGATAACTTAGCCAAAGTAGTTCATGATCGGTTTACCAACAGACATAGCTTCTAGATTACAGCAAAATGATAACAGAACACCACTCTAAGTTGCCTTAGCACAAATTATCATGTGTAAAAGATATCACATATGTAGAAGGATCATTTAAACATTGCTAGCTCTAAGGATCAAGTTCTATTGCATAACTCAACCAAAGTATTTGATGACGGATTTACCAATAAACATAGCTTCTTGATTAAGGCAAATAGGTAATGTTGTCTCATGTCAAAGTGACATTATGTTGCCTTGCACCTAGCGAAAAGAGATCACATATGTAGAACAATTATATGAACATTGCTAGCTCTAAGGAAAAAGTTCTACTTTACAACTAAACCAAAGTAACACATGACGGGTTCACCAAAAGCCATAGCTTTTAGATTAAGGAAAAATGGTAATGTTGCGATCAATAATATCACTTTAAATTGGCAGAGCACACTTGCTCATATTAAAATTACATAACTTTGCCTTGAACGTAGCTAAAAGAGATGACATGTGTAGAATGATCATGTGAACATTGCTAGCCCTAAGGATCAACTTATACTTCATAACATAATAACTAAATCAAAGTAGTTCATGGTGGGTTCACCAATAGACGTTAGCTTCAAGATTAACGCAAAATGGTAAGGTTGCGTCCCATGACACCACACCAAGTTTCCTTAGCACAATTTCTCATGTCAAAATGCAAGAATGTTGCCATGACCCTAGCGAAAAGAGATCACATGTGTAGAAGGATCATATGAACATTCCTATTCCAAAGGATTAAGCTCTACTTCATAACTTAGCCAAAGTAGTTCATGATCTGTTTACCAACAGACATAGCTTCTAGATTACAGCAAAATGATAACAGAACACCACTCTAAGTTGCCTTAGCACAAATTATCATGTGTAAAAGATATCACATATGTAAAAGGATCATTTAAACATTGCTAGCTCTAAGGATCAAGTTCTATTGCATAACTCAACCAAAGTATTTCATGACGGATTTACCAATAAACATAGCTTCTTGATTAAGGCAAATAGGTAATGTTGTCTCATGTCAATGTGACATTATGTTGCCTTGAACCTAGCGAAAAGAGATCACGTATGTAGAACAATCATATGAACATTGCTAGCTCTAAGGAAAAAGTTCTACTTTACAACTAAACCAAAGTAACTCATGACGGGTTCACGAAAAGCCATAGCTTTTAGATTAAGGAAAAATGGTAATGTTGCGATCAATAATATCACTTTAAATTGGCAGAGCACACTTTCTCATATTCAAATTACATAACTTTGCCTTGAACGTAGCTAAAAGAGATGACATGTGTAGAATGATCATGTGAACATTGCTAGCCCTAAGGATCAACTTATACTTCATAACATAATAACTAAATCAAAGTAGTTCATGGTGGGTTCACTAATAGACGTTAGCTTCAAGATTAACGCAAAATGGTAAGGTTACGTCCCATGACACCACACCAAGTTTCCTTAGCACAATTTCTCATGTCAAAATGCCAGAATGTTGCCATGACCCTAGCGAAAAGAGATCACATGTGTAGAAGGATCATATGAACATTCCTATTCCAAAGGATTAAGCTCTACTTCATAACTTAGCCAAAGTAGTTCATGATCGGTTTACCAACAGACATAACTTCTAGATTACAGCAAAATGATAACAGAACACCACTCTAAGTTGCCTTAGCACAAATTATCATGTGTAAAAGATATCACATATGTGGAACAATTATATAAACATTGCTAGCTCTAAGGAAAAAGTTCTACTTTACAACTAAACCAAAGTAACACATGACGGGTTCACCAAAAGCCATAGCTTTTAGATTAAGGAAAAATGGTAATGTTGCGATCAATAATATCACTTTAAATTGGCAGAGCACACTTGCTCATATTAAAATTACATAACTTTGCCTTGAACGTAGCTAAAAGAGATGACATGTGTAGAATGATCATGTGAACATTGCTAGCCCTAAGGATCAACTTATACTTCATAACATAATAACTAAATCAAAGTAGTTCATGGTGGGTTCACCAATAGACGTTAGCTTCAAGATTAACGCAAAATGGTAAGGTTGCGTCCCATGACACCACACCAAGTTTCCTTAGCACAATTTCTCATGTCAAAATGCAAGAATGTTGCCATGACCCTAGCGAAAAGAGATCACATGTGTAGAAGGATCATATGAACATTCCTATTCCAAAGGATTAAGCTCTACTTCATAACTTAGCCAAAGTAGTTCATGATCTGTTTACCAACAGACATAGCTTCTAGATTACAGCAAAATGATAACAGAACACCACTCTAAGTTGCCTTAGCACAAATTATCATGTGTAAAAGATATCACATATGTAAAAGGATCATTTAAACATTGCTAGCTCTAAGGATCAAGTTCTATTGCATAACTCAACCAAAGTATTTCATGACGGATTTACCAATAAACATAGCTTCTTGATTAAGGCAAATAGGTAATGTTGTCTCATGTCAAAGTGACATTACGTTGCCTTGCACCTAGCGAAAAGAGATCACATATGTAGAACAATTATATGAACATTGCTAGCTCTAAGGAAAAAGTTCTACTTTACAACTAAACCAAAGTAACACATGACGGGTTCACGAAAAGCCATAGCTTTTAGATTAAGGAAAAATGGTAATGCTGCGATCAATAATATCACTTTAAATTGGCAGAGCACACTTGCTCATATTAAAATTACATAACTTTGCCTTGAACGTAGCTAAAAGAGATGACATGTGTAGAATGATCATGTGAACATTGCTAGCCCTAAGGATCAACTTATACTTCATAACATAATAAGTAAATCAAAGTAGTTCATGGTGGGTTCACCAATAGACGTTAGCTTCAAGATTAACGCAAAATGGTAAGGTTACGTCCCATGACACCACACCAAGTTTCCTTAGCACAATTTCTCATGTCAAAATGCCAGAATGTTGCCATGACCCTAGCGAAAAGAGATCAGATGTGTAGAAGGATCATTTGAACATTCCTATTCCAAAGGATTAAGCTCTACTTCATAACTTAGCCAAAGTAGTTCATGATCGGTTTACCAACAGACATAACTTCTAGATTACAGCAAAATGATAACAGAACACCACTCTAAGTTGCCTTAGCACAAATTATCATGTGTAAAAGATATCACATATGTGGAACAATTATATAAACATTGCTAGCTCTAAGGAAAAAGTTCTACTTTACAACTAAACCAAAGTAACACATGACGGGTTCACCAAAAGCCATAGCTTTTAGATTAAGGAAAAATGGTAATGTTGCGATCAATAATATCACTTTAAATTGGCAGAGCACACTTGCTCATATTAAAATTACATAACTTTACCTTGAACGTAGCTAAAAGAGATGACATGTGTAGAATGATCATGTGAACATTGCTAGCCCTAAGGATCAACTTATACTTCATAACATAATAAGTAAATCAAAGTAGTTCATGGTGGGTTCACCAATAGACGTTAGCTTCAAGATTAACGCAAAATGGTAAGGTTGCGTCCCATGACACCACACCCAGTTTCCTTTGCACAATTTCTCATGTCAAAATGCCAGAATGTTGCCATGACCCTAGCGAAAAGAGATCACATGTGTAGAAGGATCATATGAACATTCCTATTCCAAAGGATTAAGCTCTACTTCATAACATAGCCAAAGTAGTTCATGATCGGTTTACCAACAGACATAACTTCTAGATTACAGCAAAATGATAACAGAACACCACTCTAAGTTGCCTTAGCACAAATTATCATGTGTAAAAGATATCACATATGTAAAAGGATCATTTAAACATTGCTAGCTCTAAGGATCAATATCTATTGCATAACTCAACCAAAGTATTTCATGACGGATTTACCAATAAACATAGCTTCTTGATTAAGGCAAATAAGTAATGTTGTCTCATGTCAATGTGACATTATGTTGCCTTGAACCTAGCGAAAAGAGATCACGTATGTAGAACAATCATATGAACATTGCTAGCTCTAAGGAAAAAGTTCTACTTTCAACTAAACCAAAGTAACTCATGACGGGTTCACGAAAAGCCATAGGTTTTAGATTAAGGAAAAATGGTAATGTTGCGATCAATAATATCACTTTAAATTGGCAGAGCACACTTTCTCATATTCAAATTACATAACTTTGCCTTGAACGTAGCTAAAAGAGATGACATGTGTAGAATGATCATGTGAACATTGCTAGCCCTAAGGATCAACTTATACTTCATAACATAATAAGTAAATCAAAGTAGTTCATGGTGGGTTCACCAATAGACGTTAGCTTCAAGATTAACGCAAAATGGTAAGGTTGCGTCCCATGACACCACACCCAGTTTCCTTTGCACAATTTCTCATGTCAAAATGCCAGAATGTTGCCATGACCCTAGCGAAAAGAGATCACATGTGTAGAAGGATCATATGAACATTCCTATTCCAAAGGATTAAGCTCTACTTCATAACATAGCCAAAGTAGTTCATGATCGGTTTACCAACAGACATAACTTCTAGATTACAGCAAAATGATAACAGAACACCACTCTAAGTTGCCTTAGCACAAATTATCATGTGTAAAAGATATCACATATGTAAAAGGATCATTTAAACATTGCTAGCTCTAAGGATCAATATCTATTGCATAACTCAACCAAAGTATTTCATGACGGATTTACCAATAAACATAGCTTCTTGATTAAGGCAAATAGGTAATGTTGTCTCATGTCAATGTGACATTATGTTGCCTTGAACCTAGCGAAAAGAGATCACGTATGTAGAACAATCATATGAACATTGCTAGCTCTAAGGAAAAAGTTCTACTTTACAACTAAACCAAAGTAACTCATGACGGGTTCACGAAAAGCCATAGGTTTTAGATTAAGGAAAAATTGTAATGTTGCGATCAATAATATCACTTTAAATTGGCAGAGCACACTTTCTCATATTCAAATTACATAACTTTGCCTTGAACGTAGCTAAAAGAGATGACATGTGTAGAATGATCATGTGAACATTGCTAGCCCTAAGGATCAACTTATACTTCATAACATAATAACTAAATCAAAGTAGTTCATGGTGGGTTCACCAATAGACGTTAGCTCCAAGATTAACGCAAAATGGTAAGGTTGCGTCCCATGACACCACACCAAGTTTCCTTAGCACAATTTCTCATGTCAAAATGCCAGAATGTTGCCATGACCCTAGCGAAAAGAGATCACATGTGTAGAAGGATCATATGAACATTCCTATTCCAAAGGATTAAGCTCTACTTGATAACTTAGCCAAAGTAGTTCATGATCGGTTTACCAACAGACATAGCTTCTAGATTACAGCAAAATGATAACAGAACACCACTCTAAGTTGCCTTAGCACAAATTATCATGTGTAAAAGATATCACATATGTAGAAGGATCATTTAAACATTGCTAGCTCTAAGGATCAAGTTCTATTGCATAACTCAACCAAAGTATTTGATGACGGATTTACCAATAAACATAGCTTCTTGATTAAGGCAAATAGGTAATGTTGTCTCATGTCAAAGTGACATTATGTTGCCTTGCACCTAGCGAAAAGAGATCACATATGTAGAACAATTATATGAACATTGCTAGCTCTAAGGAAAAAGTTCTACTTTACAACTAAACCAAAGTAACACATGACGGGTTCACCAAAAGCCATAGCTTTTAGATTAAGGAAAAATGGTAATGTTGCGATCAATAATATCACTTTAAATTGGCAGAGCACACTTGCTCATATTAAAATTACATAACTTTGCCTTGAACGTAGCTAAAAGAGATGACATGTGTAGAATGATCATGTGAACATTGCTAGCCCTAAGGATCAACTTATACTTCATAACATAATAAGTAAATCAAAGTAGTTCATGGTGGGTTCACCAATAGACGTTAGCTTCAAGATTAACGCAAAATGGTAAGGTTGCGTCCCATGACACCACACCAAGTTTCCTTAGCACAATTTCTCATGTCAAAATGCAAGAATGTTGCCATGACCCTAGCGAAAAGAGATCACATGTGTAGAAGGATCATATGAACATTCCTATTCCAAAGGATTAAGCTCTACTTCATAACTTAGCCAAAGTAGTTCATGATCTGTTTACCAACAGACATAGCTTCTAGATTACAGCAAAATGATAACAGAACACCACTCTAAGTTGCCTTAGCACAAATTATCATGTGTAAAAGATATCACATATGTAAAAGGATCATTTAAACATTGCTAGCTCTAAGGATCAAGTTCTATTGCATAACTCAACCAAAGTATTTCATGACGGATTTACCAATAAACATAGCTTCTTGATTAAGGCAAATAGGTAATGTTGTCTCATGTCAATGTGACATTATGTTGCCTTGAACCTAGCGAAAAGAGATCACGTATGTAGAACAATCATATGAACATTGCTAGCTCTAAGGAAAAAGTTCTACTTTACAACTAAACCAAAGTAACTCATGACGGGTTCACGAAAAGCCATAGCTTTTAGATTAAGGAAAAATGGTAATGTTGCGATCAATAATATCACTTTAAATTGGCAGAGCACACTTTCTCATATTCAAATTACATAACTTTGCCTTGAACGTAGCTAAAAGAGATGACATGTGTAGAATGATCATGTGAACATTGCTAGCCCTAAGGATCAACTTATACTTCATAACATAATAACTAAATCAAAGTAGTTCATGGTGGGTTCACTAATAGACGTTAGCTTCAAGATTAACGCAAAATGGTAAGGTTACGTCCCATGACACCACACCAAGTTTCCTTAGCACAATTTCTCATGTCAAAATGCCAGAATGTTGCCATGACCCTAGCGAAAAGAGATCACATGTGTAGAAGGATCATATGAACATTCCTATTCCAAAGGATTAAGCTCTACTTCATAACTTAGCCAAAGTAGTTCATGATCGGTTTACCAAAAGACATAGCTTCTAGATTACAGCAAAATGATAACAGAACACCACTCTAAGTTGCCTTAGCACAAATTATCATGTGTAAAAGATATCACATATGTAGAAGGATCATTTAAACATTGCTAGCTCTAAGGATCAAGTTCTATTGCATAACTCAACCAAAGTATTTCATGACGGATTTACCAATAAACATAGCTTCTTGATTAAGGCAAATAGGTAATGTTGTCTCATGTCAAAGTGACATTACGTTGCCTTGCACCTAGCGAAAAGAGATCACATATGTAGAACAATTATATGAACATTGCTAGCTCTAAGGAAAAAGTTCTACTTTACAACTAAACCAAAGTAACACATGACGGGTTCACGAAAAGCCATAGCTTTTAGATTAAGGAAAAATGGTAATGCTGCGATCAATAATATCACTTTAAATTGGCAGAGCACACTTGCTCATATTAAAATTACATAACTTTGCCTTGAACGTAGCTAAAAGAGATGACATGTGTAGAATGATCATGTGAACATTGCTAGCCCTAAGGATCAACTTATACTTCATAACATAATAAGTAAATCAAAGTAGTTCATGGTGGGTTCACCAATAGACGTTAGCTTCAAGATTAACGCAAAATGGTAAGGTTGCGTCCCATGACACCACACCAAGTTTCCTTAGCACAATTTCTCATGTCAAAATGCCAGAATGTTGCCATGACCCTAGCGAAAAGAGATCAGATGTGTAGAAGGATCATTTGAACATTCCTATTCCAAAGGATTAAGCTCTACTTCATAACTTAGCCAAAGTAGTTCATGATCGGTTTATCAACAGACATAACTTCTAGATTACAGCAAAATGATAACAGAACACCACTCTAAGTTGCCTTAGCACAAATTATCATGTGTAAAAGATATCACATATGTAGAACAATTATATAAACATTGCTAGCTCTAAGGAAAAAGTTCTACTTTACAACTAAACCAAAGTAACACATGACGGGTTCACCAAAAGCCATAGCTTTTAGATTAAGGAAAAATGGTAATGTTGCGATCAATAATATCACTTTAAATTGGCAGAGCACACTTGCTCATATTAAAATTACATAACTTTACCTTGAACGTAGCTAAAAGAGATGACATGTGTAGAATGATCATGTGAACATTGCTAGCCCTAAGGATCAACTTATACTTCATAACATAATAAGTAAATCAAAGTAGTTCATGGTGGGTTCACCAATAGACGTTAGCTTCAAGATTAACGCAAAATGGTAAGGTTGCGTCCCATGACACCACACCCAGTTTCCTTTGCACAATTTCTCATGTCAAAATGCCAGAATGTTGCCATGACCCTAGCGAAAAGAGATCACATGTGTAGAAGGATCATATGAACATTCCTATTCCAAAGGATTAAGCTCTACTTCATAACATAGCCAAAGTAGTTCATGATCGGTTTACCAACAGACATAACTTCTAGATTACAGCAAAATGATAACAGAACACCACTCTAAGTTGCCTTAGCACAAATTATCATGTGTAAAAGATATCACATATGTAAAAGGATCATTTAAACATTGCTAGCTCTAAGGATCAATATCTATTGCATAACTCAACCAAAGTATTTCATGACGGATTTACCAATAAACATAGCTTCTTGATTAAGGCAAATAAGTAATGTTGTCTCATGTCAATGTGACATTATGTTGCCTTGAACCTAGCGAAAAGAGATCACGTATGTAGAACAATCATATGAACATTGCTAGCTCTAAGGAAAAAGTTCTACTTTCAACTAAACCAAAGTAACTCATGACGGGTTCACGAAAAGCCATAGGTTTTAGATTAAGGAAAAATGGTAATGTTGCGATCAATAATATCACTTTAAATTGGCAGAGCACACTTTCTCATATTCAAATTACATAACTTTGCCTTGAACGTAGCTAAAAGAGATGACATGTGTAGAATGATAATGTGAACATTGCTAGCCCTAAGGATCAACTTATACTTCATAACATAATAAGTAAATCAAAGTAGTTCATGGTGGGTTCACCAATAGACGTTAGCTTCAAGATTAACGCAAAATGGTAAGGTTGCGTCCCATGACACCACACCCAGTTTCCTTTGCACAATTTCTCATGTCAAAATGCCAGAATGTTGCCATGACCCTAGCGAAAAGAGATCACATGTGTAGAAGGATCATATGAACATTCCTATTCCAAAGGATTAAGCTCTACTTCATAACATAGCCAAAGTAGTTCATGATCGGTTTACCAACAGACATAACTTCTAGATTACAGCAAAATGATAACAGAACACCACTCTAAGTTGCCTTAGCACAAATTATCATGTGTAAAAGATATCACATATGTAAAAGGATCATTTAAACATTGCTAGCTCTAAGGATCAATATCTATTGCATAACTCAACCAAAGTATTTCATGACGGATTTACCAATAAACATAGCTTCTTGATTAAGGCAAATAGGTAATGTTGTCTCATGTCAAAGTGACATTATGTTGCCTTGCACCTAGCGAAAATAGATCACGTATGTAGAACAATCATATGAACATTGCTAGCTCTAAGGAAAAAGTTCTACTTTACAACTAAACCAAAGTAACTCATGACGGGTTCACGAAAAGCCATAGGTTTTAGATTAAGGAAAAATGGTAATGTTGCGATCAATAATATCACTTTAAATTGGCAGAGCACACTTTCTCATATTCAAATTAAATAACTTTGCCTTGAACGTAGCTAAAAGAGATGACATGTGTAGAATGATCATGTGAACATTGCTAGCCCTAAGGATCAACTTATACTTCATAACATAATAACTAAATCAAAGTAGTTCATGGTGGGTTCACCAATAGACGTTAGCTTCAAGATTAACGCAAAATGGTAAGGTTACGTCCCATGACACCACACCAAGTTTCCTTAGCACAATTTCTCATGTCAAAATGCCAGAATGTTGCCATGACCCTAGCGAAAAGAGATCACATGTGTAGAAGGATCATATGAACATTCCTATTCCAAAGGATTAAGCTCTACTTCATAACTTAGCCAAAGTAGTTCATGATCGGTTTACCAACAGACATAGCTTCTAGATTACAGCAAAATGATAACAGAACACCACTCTAAGTTGCCTTAGCACAAATTATCATGTGTAAAAGATATCACATATGTAGAAGGATCATTTAAACATTGCTAGCTCTAAGGATCAAGTTCTATTGCATAACTCAACCAAAGTATTTCATGACGGATTTACCAATAAACATAGCTTCTTGATTAAGGCAAATAGGTAATGTTGTCTCATGTCAAAGTGACATTATGTTGCCTTGCACCTAGCGAAAAGAGATCACATATGTAGAACAATTATATGAACATTGCTAGCTCTAAGGAAAAAGTTCTACTTTACAACTAAACCAAAGTAACACATGACGGGTTCACCAAAAGCCATAGCTTTTAGATTAAGGAAAAATGGTAATGTTGCGATCAATAATATCACTTTAAATTGGCAGAGCACACTTGCTCATATTAAAATTACATAACTTTGCCTTGAACGTAGCTAAAAGAGATGACATGTGTAGAATGATCATGTGAACATTGCTAGCCCTAAGGATCAACTTATACTTCATAACATAATAACTAAATCAAAGTAGTTCATGGTGGGTTCACCAATAGACGTTAGCTTCAAGATTAACGCAAAATGGTAAGGTTGCGTCCCATGACACCACACCAAGTTTCCTTAGCACAATTTCTCATGTCAAAATGCAAGAATGTTGCCATGACCCTAGCGAAAAGAGATCACATGTGTAGAAGGATCATATGAACATTCCTATTCCAAAGGATTAAGTTCTACTTCATAACTTAGCCAAAGTAGTTCATGATCGGTTTACCAAAAGACATAGCTTCTAGATTACAGCAAAATGATAACAGAACACCACTCTAAGTTGCCTTAGCACAAATTATCATGTGTAAAAGATATCACATATGTAGAAGGATCATTTAAACATTGCTAGCTCTAAGGATCAAGTTCTATTGCATAACTCAACCAAAGTATTTCATGACGGATTTACCAATAAACATAGCTTCTTGATTAAGGCAAATAGGTAATGTTGTCTCATGTCAAAGTGACATTACGTTGCCTTGCACCTAGCGAAAAGAGATCACATATGTAGAACAATTATATGAACATTGCTAGCTCTAAGGAAAAAGTTCTACTTTACAACTAAACCAAAGTAACACATGACGGGTTCACGAAAAGCCATAGCTTTTAGATTAAGGAAAAATGGTAATGCTGCGATCAATAATATCACTTTAAATTGGCAGAGCACACTTGCTCATATTAAAATTACATAACTTTGCCTTGAACGTAGCTAAAAGAGATGACATGTGTAGAATGATCATGTGAACATTGCTAGCCCTAAGGATCAACTTATACTTCATAACATAATAAGTAAATCAAAGTAGTTCATGGTGGGTTCACCAATAGACGTTAGCTTCAAGATTAACGCAAAATGGTAAGGTTGCGTCCCATGACACCACACCAAGTTTCCTTAGCACAATTTCTCATGTCAAAATGCCAGAATGTTGCCATGACCCTAGCGAAAAGAGATCAGATGTGTAGAAGGATCATTTGAACATTCCTATTCCAAAGGATTAAGCTCTACTTCATAACTTAGCCAAAGTAGTTCATGATCGGTTTATCAACAGACATAACTTCTAGATTACAGCAAAATGATAACAGAACACCACTCTAAGTTGCCTTAGCACAAATTATCATGTGTAAAAGATATCACATATGTAGAACAATTATATAAACATTGCTAGCTCTAAGGAAAAAGTTCTACTTTACAACTAAACCAAAGTAACACATGACGGGTTCACCAAAAGCCATAGCTTTTAGATTAAGGAAAAATGGTAATGTTGCGATCAATAATATCACTTTAAATTGGCAGAGCACACTTGCTCATATTAAAATTACATAACTTTACCTTGAACGTAGCTAAAAGAGATGACATGTGTAGAATGATCATGTGAACATTGCTAGCCCTAAGGATCAACTTATACTTCATAACATAATAAGTAAATCAAAGTAGTTCATGGTGGGTTCACCAATAGACGTTAGCTTCAAGATTAACGCAAAATGGTAAGGTTGCGTCCCATGACACCACACCCAGTTTCCTTTGCACAATTTCTCATGTCAAAATGCCAGAATGTTGCCATGACCCTAGCGAAAAGAGATCACATGTGTAGAAGGATCATATGAACATTCCTATTCCAAAGGATTAAGCTCTACTTCATAACATAGCCAAAGTAGTTCATGATCGGTTTACCAACAGACATAACTTCTAGATTACAGCAAAATGATAACAGAACACCACTCTAAGTTGCCTTAGCACAAATTATCATGTGTAAAAGATATCACATATGTAAAAGGATCATTTAAACATTGCTAGCTCTAAGGATCAATATCTATTGCATAACTCAACCAAAGTATTTCATGACGGATTTACCAATAAACATAGCTTCTTGATTAAGGCAAATAAGTAATGTTGTCTCATGTCAATGTGACATTATGTTGCCTTGAACCTAGCGAAAAGAGATCACGTATGTAGAACAATCATATGAACATTGCTAGCTCTAAGGAAAAAGTTCTACTTTCAACTAAACCAAAGTAACTCATGACGGGTTCACGAAAAGCCATAGGTTTTAGATTAAGGAAAAATGGTAATGTTGCGATCAATAATATCACTTTAAATTGGCAGAGCACACTTTCTCATATTCAAATTACATAACTTTGCCTTGAACGTAGCTAAAAGAGATGACATGTGTAGAATGATAATGTGAACATTGCTAGCCCTAAGGATCAACTTATACTTCATAACATAATAAGTAAATCAAAGTAGTTCATGGTGGGTTCACCAATAGACGTTAGCTTCAAGATTAACGCAAAATGGTAAGGTTGCGTCCCATGACACCACACCCAGTTTCCTTTGCACAATTTCTCATGTCAAAATGCCAGAATGTTGCCATGACCCTAGCGAAAAGAGATCACATGTGTAGAAGGATCATATGAACATTCCTATTCCAAAGGATTAAGCTCTACTTCATAACATAGCCAAAGTAGTTCATGATCGGTTTACCAACAGACATAACTTCTAGATTACAGCAAAATGATAACAGAACACCACTCTAAGTTGCCTTAGCACAAATTATCATGTGTAAAAGATATCACATATGTAAAAGGATCATTTAAACATTGCTAGCTCTAAGGATCAATATCTATTGCATAACTCAACCAAAGTATTTCATGACGGATTTACCAATAAACATAGCTTCTTGATTAAGGCAAATAGGTAATGTTGTCTCATGTCAAAGTGACATTATGTTGCCTTGCACCTAGCGAAAAGAGATCACGTATGTAGAACAATCATATGAACATTGCTAGCTCTAAGGAAAAAGTTCTACTTTACAACTAAACCAAAGTAACTCATGACGGGTTCACGAAAAGCCATAGGTTTTAGATTAAGGAAAAATGGTAATGTTGCGATCAATAATATCACTTTAAATTGGCAGAGCACACTTTCTCATATTCAAATTAAATAACTTTGCCTTGAACGTAGCTAAAAGAGATGACATGTGTAGAATGATCATGTGAACATTGCTAGCCCTAAGGATCAACTTATACTTCATAACATAATAACTAAATCAAAGTAGTTCATGGTGGGTTCACCAATAGACGTTAGCTTCAAGATTAACGCAAAATGGTAAGGTTACGTCCCATGACACCACACCAAGTTTCCTTAGCACAATTTCTCATGTCAAAATGCCAGAATGTTGCCATGACCCTAGCGAAAAGAGATCACATGTGTAGAAGGATCATATGAACATTCCTATTCCAAAGGATTAAGCTCTACTTCATAACTTAGCCAAAGTAGTTCATGATCGGTTTACCAACAGACATAGCTTCTAGATTACAGCAAAATGATAACAGAACACCACTCTAAGTTGCCTTAGCACAAATTATCATGTGTAAAAGATATCACATATGTAGAAGGATCATTTAAACATTGCTAGCTCTAAGGATCAAGTTCTATTGCATAACTCAACCAAAGTATTTGATGACGGATTTACCAATAAACATAGCTTCTTGATTAAGGCAAATAGGTAATGTTGTCTCATGTCAAAGTGACATTACGTTGCCTTGCACCTAGCGAAAAGAGATCACATATGTAGAACAATTATATGAACATTGCTAGCTCTAAGGAAAAAGTTCTACTTTACAACTAAACCAAAGTAACACATGACGGGTTCACGAAAAGCCATAGCTTTTAGATTAAGGAAAAATGGTAATGCTGCGATCAATAATATCACTTTAAATTGGCAGAGCACACTTGCTCATATTAAAATTACATAACTTTGCCTTGAACGTAGCTAAAAGAGATGACATGTGTAGAATGATCATGTGAACATTGCTAGCCCTAAGGATCAACTTATACTTCATAACATAATAAGTAAATCAAAGTAGTTCATGGTGGGTTCACCAATAGACGTTAGCTTCAAGATTAACGCAAAATGGTAAGGTTGCGTCCCATGACACCACACCAAGTTTCCTTAGCACAATTTCTCATGTCAAAATGCAAGAATGTTGCCATGACCCTAGCGAAAAGAGATCACATGTGTAGAAGGATCATATGAACATTCCTATTCCAAAGGATTAAGCTCTACTTCATAACTTAGCCGAAGTAGTTCATGATCGGTTTACCAACAGACATAGCTTCTAGATTACAGCAAAATGATAACAGAACACCACTCTAAGTTGCCTTAGCACAAATTATCATGTGTAAAAGATATCACATATGTAGAACAATTATATAAACATTGCTAGCTCTAAGGAAAAAGTTCTACTTTACAACTAAACCAAAGTAACACATGACGGGTTCACCCAAAAGCCATAGCTTTTAGATTAAGGAAAAATGGTAATGTTGCGATCAATAATATCACTTTAAATTGGCAGAGCACACTTGCTCATATTAAAATTACATAACTTTACCTTGAACGTAGCTAAAAGAGATGACATGTGTAGAATGATCATGTGAACATTGCTAGCCCTAAGGATCAACTTATACTTCATAACATAATAAGTAAATCAAAGTAGTTCATGGTGGGTTCACCAATAGACGTTAGCTTCAAGATTAACGCAAAAATGGTAAGGTTGCGTCCCATGACACCACACCAAGTTTCCTTTGCACAATTTCTCATGTCAAAATGCCAGAATGTTGCCATGACCCTAGCGAAAAGAGATCACATGTGTAGAAGGATCATATGAACATTCCTATTCCAAAGGATTAAGCTCTACTTCATAACTTAGCCAAAGTAGTTCATGATCGGTTTACCAACAGACATAACTTCTAGATTACAACAAAATGATAACAGAACACCACTCTAAGTTGCCTTAGCACAATTATCATGTGTAAAAGATATCACATATGTAAAAGGATCATTTAAACATTGCTAGCTCTAAGGTCAAGTTCTATTGCATAACTCAACCAAAGTATTTCATGACGGATTTACCAATAAACATAGCTTCTTGATTAAGGCAAATAGGTAATGTTGTCTCATGTCAAAGTGACATTACGTTGCCTTGCACCTAGCGAAAAGAGATCACGTATGTAGAACAATCATATGAACATTGCTAGCTCTAAGGAAAAAGTTCTACTTTACAACTAAACCAAAGTAACTCATGACGGGTTCACGAAAAGCCATAGCTTTTAGATTAAGGAAAAATGGTAATGTTGCGATCAATAATATCACTTTAAATTGGCAGAGCACACTTTCTCATATTCAAATTACATAACTTTGCCTTGAACGTAGCTAAAAGAGATGACATGTGTAGAATGATCATGTGAACATTGCTAGCCCTAAGGATCAACTTATACTTCATAACATAATAACTAAATCAAAGTAGTTCATGGTGGGTTCACCAATAGACGTTAGCTTCAAGATTAACGCAAAATGGTAAGGTTACGTCCCATGACACCACACCAAGTTTCCTTAGCACAATTTCTCATGTCAAAATGCCAGAATGTTGCCATGACCCTAGCGAAAAGAGATCACATGTGTAGAAGGATCATATGAACATTCCTATTCCAAAGGATTAAGCTCTACTTCATAACTTAGCCAAAGTAGTTCATGATCGGTTTACCAACAGACATAACTTCTAGATTACAACAAAATGATAACAGAACACCACTCTAAGTTGCCTTAGCACAAATTATCATGTGTAAAAGATATCACATATGTAAAAGGATCATTTAAACATTGCTAGCTCTAAGGATCAAGTTCTATTGCATAACTCAACCAAAGTATTTCATGACGGATTTACCAATAAACATAGCTTCTTGATTAAGGCAAATAGGTAATGTTGTCTCATGTTAAAGTGACATTACGTTGCCTTGCACCTAGCGAAAAGAGATCACATATGTAGAACAATTATATGAACATTGCTAGCTCTAAGGAAAAAGTTCTACTTTACAACTAAACCAAAGTAACACATGACGGGTTCACGAAAAGCCATAGCTTTTAGATTAAGGAAAAATGGTAATGCTGCGATCAATAATATCACTTTAAATTGGCAGAGCACACTTGCTCATATTAAAATTACATAACTTTGCCTTGAACGTAGCTAAAAGAGATGACATGTGTAGAATGATCATGTGAACATTGCTAGCCCTAAGGATCAACTTATACTTCATAACATAATAAGTAAATCAAAGTAGTTCATGGTGGGTTCACCAATAGACGTTAGCTTCAAGATTAACGCAAAATGGTAAGGTTGCGTCCCATGACACCACACCAAGTTTCCTTAGCACAATTTCTCATGTCAAAATGCCAGAATGTTGCCATGACCCTAGCGAAAAGAGATCAGATGTGTAGAAGGATCATATGAACATTCCTATTCCAAAGGATTAAGCTCTACTTCATAACTTAGCCAAAGTAGTTCATGATCGGTTTACCAACAGACATAACTTCTAGATTACAGCAAAATGATAACAGAACACCACTCTAAGTTGCCTTAGCACAAATTATCATGTGTAAAAGATATCACATATGTAGAACAATTATATAAACATTGCTAGCTCTAAGGAAAAAGTTCTACTTTACAACTAAACCAAAGTAACACATGACGGGTTCACCAAAAGCCATAGCTTTTAGATTAAGGAAAAATGGTAATGTTGCGATCAATAATATCACTTTAAATTGGCAGAGCACACTTGCTCATATTAAAATTACATAACTTTACCTTGAACGTAGCTAAAAGAGATGACATGTGTAGAATGATCATGTGAACATTGCTAGCCCTAAGGATCAACTTATACTTCATAACATAATAAGTAAATCAAAGTAGTTCATGGTGGGTTCACCAATAGACGTTAGCTTCAAGATTAACTCAAAATGGTAAGGTTGCGTCCCATGACACCACACCAAGTTTCCTTTGCACAATTTCTCATGTCAAAATGCCAGAATGTTGCCATGACCCTAGCGAAAAGAGATCACATGTGTAGAAGGATCATATGAACATTCCTATTCCAAAGGATTAAGCTCTACTTCATAACATAGCCAAAGTAGTTCATGATCGGTTTACCAACAGACATAGCTTCTAGATTACGGGAAAATGATAACAGAACACCACTCTAAGTTGCCTTAGCACAAATTATCATGTGTAAAAGATATCACATATGTAGAAGGATCATTTAAACATTGCTAGCTCTAAGGATCAATATCTATTGCATAACTCAACCAAAGTATTTCATGACGGATTTACCAATAAACATAGCTTCTTGATTAAGGCAAATAGGTAATGTTGTCTCATGTCAATGTGACATTATGTTGCCTTGAACCTAGCGAAAAGAGATCACGTATGTAGAACAATCATATGAACATTGCTAGCTCTAAGGAAAAAGTTCTACTTTACAACTAAACCAAAGTAACTCATGACGGGTTCACGAAAAGCCATAGCTTTTAGATTAAGGAAAAATGGTAATGTTGCGATCAATAATATCACTTTAAATTGGCAGAGCACACTTTCTCATATTCAAATTACATAACTTTGCCTTGAACGTAGCTAAAAGAGATGACATGTGTAGAATGATCATGTGAACATTGCTAGCCCTAAGGATCAACTTATACTTCATAACATAATAAGTAAATCAAAGTAGTTCATGGTGGGTTCACCAATAGACGTTAGCTTCAAGATTAACTCAAAATGGTAAGGTTGCGTCCCATGACACCACACCAAGTTTCCTTTGCACAATTTCTCATGTCAAAATGCCAGAATGTTGCCATGACCCTAGCGAAAAGAGATCACATGTGTAGAAGGATCATATGAACATTCCTATTCCAAAGGATTAAGCTCTACTTCATAACATAGCCAAAGTAGTTCATGATCGGTTTACCAACAGACATAGCTTCTAGATTACGGGAAAATGATAACAGAACACCACTCTAAGTTGCCTTAGCACAAATTATCATGTGTAAAAGATATCACATATGTAGAAGGATCATTTAAACATTGCTAGCTCTAAGGATCAATATCTATTGCATAACTCAACCAAAGTATTTCATGACGGATTTACCAATAAACATAGCTTCTTGATTAAGGCAAATAGGTAATGTTGTCTCATGTCAATGTGACATTATGTTGCCTTGAACCTAGCGAAAAGAGATCACGTATGTAGAACAATCATATGAACATTGCTAGCTCTAAGGAAAAAGTTCTACTTTACAACTAAACCAAAGTAACTCATGACGGGTTCACGAAAAGCCATAGCTTTTAGATTAAGGAAAAATGGTAATGTTGCGATCAATAATATCACTTTAAATTGGCAGAGCACACTTTCTCATATTCAAATTACATAACTTTGCCTTGAACGTAGCTAAAAGAGATGACATGTGTAGAATGATCATGTGAACATTGCTAGCCCTAAGGATCAACTTATACTTCATAACATAATAAGTAAATCAAAGTAGTTCATGGTGGGTTCACCAATAGACGTTAGCTTCAAGATTAACGCAAAATGGTAAGGTTGCGTCCCATGACACCACACCAAGTTTCCTTAGCACAATTTCTCATGTCAAAATGCCAGAATGTTGCCATGACCCTAGCGAAAAGAGATCACATGTGTAGAAGGATCATATGAACATTCCTATTCCAAAGGATTAAGCTCTACTTCATAACTTAGCCAAAGTAGTTCATGATCGGTTTACCAACAGACATAACTTCTAGATTACAACAAAATGATAACAGAACACCACTCTAAGTTGCCTTAGCACAAATTATCATGTGTAAAAGATATCACATATGTAAAAGGATCATTTAAACATTGCTAGCTCTAAGGATCAAGTTCTATTGCATAACTCAACCAAAGTATTTCATGACGGATTTACCAATAAACATAGCTTCTTGATTAAGGCAAATAGGTAATGTTGTCTCATGTCAAAGTGACATTACGTTGCCTTGCACCTAGCGAAAAGAGATCACGTATGTAGAACAATCATATGAACATTGCTAGCTCTAAGGAAAAAGTTCTACTTTACAACTAAACCAAAGTAACTCATGACGGGTTCACGAAAAGCCATAGCTTTTAGATTAAGGAAAAATGGTAATGTTGCGATCAATAATATCACTTTAAATTGGCAGAGCACACTTTCTCATATTCAAATTACATAACTTTGCCTTGAACGTAGCTAAAAGAGATGACATGTGTAGAATGATCATGTGAACATTGCTAGCCCTAAGGATCAACTTATACTTCATAACATAATAACTAAATCAAAGTAGTTCATGGTGGGTTCACCAATAGACGTTAGCTTCAAGATTAACGCAAAATGGTAAGGTTACGTCCCATGACACCACACCAAGTTTCCTTAGCACAATTTCTCATGTCAAAATGCCAGAATGTTGCCATGACCCTAGCGAAAAGAGATCACATGTGTAGAAGGATCATATGAACATTCCTATTCCAAAGGATTAAGCTCTACTTCATAACTTAGCCAAAGTAGTTCATGATCGGTTTACCAACAGACATAGCTTCTAGATTACAGCAAAATGATAACAGAACACCACTCTAAGTTGCCTTAGCACAAATTATCATGTGTAAAAGATATCACATATGTAGAAGGATCATTTAAACATTGCTAGCTCTAAGGATCAAGTTCTATTGCATAACTCAACCAAAGTATTTCATGACGGATTTACCAATAAACATAGCTTCTTGATTAAGGCAAATAGGTAATGTTGTCTCATGTTAAAGTGACATTACGTTGCCTTGCACCTAGCGAAAAGAGATCACATATGTAGAACAATTATATGAACATTGCTAGCTCTAAGGAAAAAGTTCTACTTTACAACTAAACCAAAGTAACACATGACGGGTTCACGAAAAGCCATAGCTTTTAGATTAAGGAAAAATGGTAATGCTGCGATCAATAATATCACTTTAAATTGGCAGAGCACACTTGCTCATATTAAAATTACATAACTTTGCCTTGAACGTAGCTAAAAGAGATGACATGTGTAGAATGATCATGTGAACATTGCTAGCCCTAAGGATCAACTTATACTTCATAACATAATAAGTAAATCAAAGTAGTTCATGGTGGGTTCACCAATAGACGTTAGCTTCAAGATTAACGCAAAATGGTAAGGTTGCGTCCCATGACACCACACCAAGTTTCCTTAGCACAATTTCTCATGTCAAAATGCCAGAATGTTGCCATGACCCTAGCGAAAAGAGATCAGATGTGTAGAAGGATCATATGAACATTCCTATTCCAAAGGATTAAGCTCTACTTCATAACTTAGCCAAAGTAGTTCATGATCGGTTTACCAACAGACATAACTTCTAGATTACAGCAAAATGATAACAGAACACCACTCTAAGTTGCCTTAGCACAAATTATCATGTGTAAAAGATATCACATATGTAGAACAATTATATAAACATTGCTAGCTCTAAGGAAAAAGTTCTACTTTACAACTAAACCAAAGTAACACATGACGGGTTCACCAAAAGCCATAGCTTTTAGATTAAGGAAAAATGGTAATGTTGCGATCAATAATATCACTTTAAATTGGCAGAGCACACTTGCTCATATTAAAATTACATAACTTTACCTTGAACGTAGCTAAAAGAGATGACATGTGTAGAATGATCATGTGAACATTGCTAGCCCTAAGGATCAACTTATACTTCATAACATAATAAGTAAATCAAAGTAGTTCATGGTGGGTTCACCAATGTTAAACTGTGCAAAATAAGGGTTCCATTAATATTATCACCGTGCAAAAATAGGGTCACCGGAATATTATCACCGTGCAAAAATAGGGTCACCGAAAATCACATATTGTCATAAGAAGTCGAGAGAAGAAGTTTTGGTGATGTGCAAAATTAGGGTCACTTACGGTGATGTGCAAGATTAGGGTCATCCTCCTCATGACCGTTGGAGCTTATGGATAAGATCACATATGGAGAATAAGTTAGTCAATAAGACTCTTATTTTGTCTTGTATAGAACTAGGGTTTTCTTTTCTTGTCTATATATAGGTTGTATTTATATCTTTGTAAAGTGTTAAGAGATAATAAAATCTCTCTCTTCAGCCACCATTCTCTCCTCTCTCTCTCAATTTCAGATCTGAAACTCATTCTCTTCTCCATTTCTCTCTAAATCTCTACAATCTCTCTTTATTTGCTAAATCTTACATGGTATCAGAGCAAGCTTCCTTCTTGGCAAGTTTTTACACTCATTAATCTCCCCATTTCACCCAGATCTCGTCCTTTCTCCCAAAAGTTCTGGTTTTTTTTTTTTTTTTTTTTTTTTTTTGTTTCTTTCTCTTGTTTGCTCAGATCTGATGGAGAACTACAAGCCTCTTTCTGTTCATGTTACTCTTAAGGGAGTTAACTATTTGCTGTGGTCTAGGACTGTTAAATCTGTGTTGAGTGGCCGTGGACTTTGGGCACACATTGAGGGTGATGCTCCAAAGAGGATAGCCCAATCTGTTGGTAAGGAAAAGGAAGGTGAAGCTAGTGTTGTGGTGGCTGCTGATGAGGTAAAGGCAAAATGGTACCAAGATGACCAGATTGCTCTTGTAATCATTCAAAGCTCTCTTGACCCACACATCCATGAAGCTTATTCCTATTGTGAGAGTGCT
>JAKUCM010000663.1:0-150265 GCA_023374145.1 Lepidium sativum | reverse complement strand
AAACCAGATTCTTCAACATAATCATAATGTTGCCTTTACAAACTTGGCGGCAAAATGAAGTTTCTTGATCGTTAAATGATCCTCTAGAACAAGAAATGACTTCCATTTACCGTCAACTATTTATTTTCTTAGCATTAAAGGTCCTCAACTTCTTACACATATGTGTCTGTGAATTAGTACTTAAACCTTAGGGGACTGTTGACTCAAGTGCGTTATGTAAAGCACAAATATCATCATATGCATTATCTTCCTCACTCTCCCTTATCCGTTCATTTGTAAACATTTTTAGAGGGAAGTTTGCCATAAGAGAGTCTTTTTACCGGTGAATGTGGTTATTTTTGAGTTTACCATTTTTCATTTCTTCATCTTCTTCACCCTTCTTCCCATCAGTCCTATTTTTGTTAATATATTTAGAAAGTAAATTTTCAAAAGAATCACATATTGTTGATTCATCACCATTCTCGGGTTCACCGTTTGACACTTCTTCATGTTTCACATAAGCTTTGTTTTTGTTCCCCTAAATCTTGTTCTGGTAATCAATGATACCTTTGAAAATCACAATGTTGTTAAATTTTTTCCACATTCTATTTGGATTTGGAGCAAATGGAGTTAGTGTAATTGTTTGTGTTCTTCTTACTCATCAACCTGCTATATTCTCTTATGTTAGAAGTTAGAACCAATGTTCATATAATTCAATTTCCTCGGCTATTGTACAACAAACGAGTAAAAAATGCCAAAAGGTAGATGTTGTAGTTGTTGAGACGGAATTTTCTAACGGGTGTATCAGAGTCAGTGAAACCATCTTCTAAATAAATTAGTTTCTCGTTTAGCATCATTAAAAAACAAATGTAAAAGTTTTGAAGTTTCAACAATAAAATAGAGCCTAAATTTTGGTGTTATTAATTGTGAGTTATATTGTATATTACAAAATTAACTCATATTTTTTTGAAATAAAAGATAACATTATTAAGATAATAAAGGTTTTTTCTAAAATAATATATTTTTGGTATTTAAATTTTTTATATCCTAGTCTTTTCTCTTTAATGCCTCTTTTAATTAAACATAGATTATAAGGACGTGATTATGGGCTAACAAGTGGACTTGGCTTCTTGGTTTTCATTCATCTTCATTTTGTTCATTTAAGACAAAGAACAAGAGAGCAAAGCAATTGATGATCAAGTCCAGCAATCTCAAGGCCAAAGATGATTCTTTACCTAAACATAATTAGTAGAACGATGCTAATATATTTCAATCTAAGAACACTAATTCTCGTTTCAATTATTTTATATCTATTACAAAAAAACTTGGATGCATTCTCCAAAACCAGGGATCCAGATATGAGAGTTTTAGATATATTCATTTATGAATTATAGATTAGCAATTATTAGAAGCTATTTTTCACGGTTAAGAACCTTCGGCCGCAAGTGGCATTTAACCGGTAAGTCCACAAGAGGTAAGCACATTTACACATCCTGGAATCGAGTTCCCCCACTTACATTTGCAAGAACTTGGTTAATGGACCGGCCATTTGTAGCCAATGTTAACAAAAAAAACCATCGGCCGGTTGTCTTTATCGACTCTCTGTCATATTACCTTGCTTCTTACAACTTAGTTCTATTTTACTTCTTCCATGCCATCAATACACATGATTTAACATACGATACTCTATATAATATAATCTAATATGAAATAACTACTTAAAAGAAAACAAAGAGAGCCATATATTTTATTAAAGACAAATAAAAAATGAAAATATCAGTTGGTGAAGTGGGTTTTGAACTTTCAACGTCAAATGACAAAATATAAATAGTAATATATTTATGAGAGGAAGAAGTAATTAAGGACAATAATAATTAGATTCCTTAGATCTTGTATGGACCACAACTAGTCCCATCATTCTTAATTCTCATTGTTTTCCTTTGAAAGAAGCCTTGTCATATACACTAATAATTTGCTATTTATATCTATACATTTTTAAAAAGAAAGAAAAATAGAGAGATAAGAATGAATAAAAAAATAGAAATATAAAAAGGAAAAATAGAGAAACCTTTGCCACTCTTTTAAGCAATTTCTGACCCAGTTCCTTTTTTTGGAGAAACATTCAAAACCCTAAGTTTGTTCTATATGTTAAGATTCGTTTGTTTTCTTTCTGCTCCAAAGAATTTGTATATCACACCTTCAACTTCGCTCTTTTTTCGAAAAATTAAATCGCAATTATAACTGCAAAAACTTATTTTCTTTTTTCTAAAAATATATGGTATAATATCAAGTGGCTCTTGGTCTAATAATTTTTTTCTACTAAATATGTCATTAATTTAAGTCTACTTGTAAGAAATCTTCTCTCCAAAAAAAATTAAATTAAAAGGTTTAGATTTCGGTTCAAAATCTTTGAAGTATAAAAATAATTGTATGAGACAATTCTATAAAATAATGCATTTCTATTTTTTTTTTTCTCCAACGACAGAATATGAAAATATAAAGAACATTAAAACACCGGTCCTATCCTCTCGGCTTCGCTACAGACCTTCCCGACATATCCGAGCTAATCCATCTGCCTTGTAGTTCAGCAATCTCGGGATAACTGATAGAGTACAGCTTCTGAAGAGCGATTGCAGTCGAGTATAATCCTCCTTATACGTCTCGAAAGCTGACCAGTCCTCTGGATGCTGAAGAATATGCCACACCGACTCGCAATCAGTCGAGACCTCAACCACCATCACCTGCCTCTTCACTAACGCCTCCAAAGCCCGAATGACCGCTTCCAACTCTGCGTGCAACGGCGAAAGGCACTGGTGTCCTCTCTCAGATCCCGCCAATTCCTCCTCCACTGAATCTGGAAATGCTATCCAACCAAAACCCGAAAATGGGTCGGCTGCTTTCCAGGAGGCGTCCACATAACACTTATACCCGGTGAACGACTGATTAGCTGTGGTAGGAAAAATCGAATCCGACTTGCAATTGTCGGTCATAGACCTCGACGAGTCTATCAGAATCTCACTTCTTTTTCGGACCCTAGACCACTGCTCATGATCCAGGAGCGCCCTTCGTAATACTAATAGAGGGTCTACATCACTATTCGAAAAACAAAAAGCATTACGTGCTTTCCATATCTGCCATATAATCCAAGGAAAAGCTTCCCCCTCCAGTTGTTGTGAACTTCGCGAGAACAAGAAATCCAAATTATACCACATAGAATCCCTCGGAAACACTCCCGGTGCCGAAGGAATTGGGGATAATGCCCATACTTGGCGGGCTGGTGGACAGTCAAAAAACACATGCATCATTGACTCTTGGTCTGCCGCACATCTCAGACATCTTGGATCCCCTCCAAAGCTACGCCTGGTCAGATTCTGTAAAACAGCTATACTTCTTGTCAAAATTTGCCATATAAAATGTTTAATTTTTTTGGGCAATTTAACTTCCAATTTTTCTGAAAGAAAGAATCCAAGGAAGGCCCCATCTGTAGCTGGTTCTCCCCTGAAACCCCTCCATATAGTGCATATCCTGACCTAACTGTATAACGGCCCGTCTTAGTAAAATACCACCCCCACTTATCTACACCATCTACTTTAGGTATATGTATAGCCAAAATTAGTTGAGCATCTCTAGGTTCAAAATATTGACGGACCAAAATCTCCTTCCACTGGCCCGTATTACGATCGATAAATTGATCGACTGTTATATCCGGAAAAACATGTAAGTCCGAGCTTACAGCTGGACGAGGATACATATCCGGAATCCATGGGTCTGTCCATACCCTAGTCGTACTGCCATCACCAATTCTCCTAATAATACCCCTAATGACTAAAGTTTTACTAGCCATAATGCTCCGCCAACCATACGAGGATCCACCCTCTTGTTGGGCATCGAGTATGCACTTTCCTTTATAGTATTTACCTTTCATTACTCTAGCCAAAAGTGTATTTGGGAACTCTAGAAGTCTCCAAAATTGTTTTGCCAGTAGCGCCATATTAAGTTCTTCTAGTCTACGACAACCCAAGTCTCCTATCTGATAATTTACAAAACCTATTAAAATTAGTAAATTATCAAATAATTTACTATTAAGAAGTTGAGCATTAGGAGGAAGATAAATTATTATTATTATTATTTTTTTTTTGTCAACGACAGATTATATTGGGCCACAACTGGCCAGCCCAATAGTCAAATTCCTACATAATGTAGGCTTGGGGACTTGATCCCGAGTTATGCAAATGTGCTGCATTAAGTGGATTTACCGCATGCCACTAGGCTAAATGCCATTTGCGATAAATTTCTTTCTACTGTTATGAAAAAATAATTTTTTTTAGAAAATATGTAAAAGAAATTCACAAATATTTTATAATTAATTTAAATCTAATTCACATTCAAAATTAGTTTGAGAAATGAAAACTCTTACATCATTTAAGAATCACATAGTTGCAGTAATTAATGTTAGATATTTTTACAGACTTTCCTCACAATATATACTACATCTTTGAAGAATGGACAAAATTAGACTGAATTCAATGGCAGACCCAAAATTTTGTTATCTTAACCAAAACATAAATAAAATAAAGTAACTATACAACGATAATAATAACGACAATGGTTGAGATTAAAAACTTTATCGGAGTTCTCGTACTAAAAAAGTCTAAATACATATTTAAAGTTGTATTTTTTTTTACTTAGTCGAATAGATTCAAACCTCACAAAATTGAACAAAGCATTGGCTATGTTCGATCTTAACCTTGAAATTACGAAGCTTATTATGGGCTATGTTCGATCTTTAAGTTATCAATTATTCATAGAATTAGTGTTTTAGTGTAACTTTAAAAGCGAGAATCTTACTTAGCTAATCCGGTTCTAGTCGCTCGAATTTAAAAGAAAAGCTCCAAGTCCAACCCAAATCGAAAGTTTTCGACTTTTCTTAATTAAAACAACATAATATATACTTAATTAATCCATGAAAAATAAAACAATAAGTATATGAGAAGGGTTATGAACTAAAGGAATTTGCATGGCTTGTCGGTTAGGAACGAAGTTATCAAAACATTTTCCATTAAAACATAATTATCAAAAGCTCTTTGATTTAAAAGACATCAAAACAATTTGATACAAGCATGCTCTTCATCTAATTAATACCAACTTTCTTCAACACACATATACATTTATTAATATAATTTTCGGTGGAATAAATAATTACGATTATTCAACAAAAGTGCTCCTAGCTAGCTATAACCTTTTTATATTAATCTAGGCTCTCTAAATCTGTTGTTATGAGAAGTCACAATTTGCAGGCGAAATTATATCTTTTCAGTTTTTTTTTTAAATTTTTTTGAAGATTATTTTGTTATGTTTACCATTCATTTGTTCATATAAGAATCAAATACGTCTTAGAATATATAGTTAATTAGTTTTAGCCATTTTTAATTTTTGAAGAATAAGAACACCTTTTATAATTTTTACAATGGAAACAAATTGACCATATGTAGTCCATTGAAATAAAGTGGGAGAGAAAAGAATACAATGATTGAAAATGAGGGATAATATATTAATTTGGATAATAAATAAAAAAGAGTTGAAATGTGGTAAAGAAGTAAAAGATAAAAATGATGAAAAGTGGGAAAGAGATGTTGAGTTGGTGCGTTGCATTAGAACACATTGATGGAAACAAGTCATGATAGCTTACAATAAGAGCCTCCACATTAAATTATATTTATAATTAGCAATCAATTTGTAAAACATCATCATTTTTTATATTTTAAGTGGAACTCAATATCAGTTTTTACAGCATTTCAATATACAGTTAACTCTCGAGTTCTTCGTCTATCTACGAAGGCTTTATTCATAGGGAAATAACAAAATCTTTTTACTTGGACTACACACTAAGAGTGAAAAAAAAACAAATTTTGAACCCTTTTTACAATTCCAGAATACTCAAACTAACTAATTTCGGAATATGAATATTGATTTCTTGTCATAAGAAACCGTTATCAAAAATATTATTTTTAAATTTGGAATTTATCAAATAAATACAACCAAAATTAGTTTATTACCATTAGACTAATTTAACTTTGTTAAAGAAAAACACTTAAAACTTGAACATGTCTAGACTGTAAAGTTAAATTTTTGGGATGTAGGAAAACTAATATCAACTAAAAGTTGACTAAGTATGGTTCAGTCAACTATATTCTTACATTCTAGAAATGTAAAGGTTATTTTAATTTATTTATCATATTTGGTGTTAGTATATAAATAATAATAAACTAATTTTATCTGGTTTATCATTTTTGGTTAAGTTTTAGAACTCATTTAATTTTTTATATCAACTATTAGATCAAAATCCATAAATAACTAAAACTTGATTACATAAAGTAACATATGACAATATAAAATTAAAATCTAACTAATTGTTTGACAAAGAAACTACGTCCGATTTGGTTGATTTAGAATGTTTTAATATACGCATCGCATGTTATCCAACTTTTTTTTTACATAGAAATTCAAACTCGGGTAATGACATATTAGATATATGAAACAAAATGACTAGACTATATGTTATGGGAAATAAAAAAAGTTCAATTTAAAGGTGATCTTAAATTCTGATAAAATTATAGTGATAGTTAATTGTGTGATATTGCATGGATGATTATGGTAACAAAGACAAAATAAGTGGGTGTGAAAAAGACATTTGATTTTTGTTGACATTACAAAAAGGGAAATTAAAAGAAGCTATAATTTTATTTTTATCATAATGTGAGATTATGTATGGACAAGTTCTAAAGTCCAATATGTTTCAACTTTATACTGCCAAATGAAATCATATTTTTTATAAAGCTGCATTTCCTCAATTTTTATTGTGCAAATTAGAGCAAAGTTATGTAAAGTCTTGATCCAACACCAGACACTCAGTAATTGTTTCAGAAATTTAATCTTATAAATTTTCAAAATCTTCTATTTTCTATTTACAATTAGATATATAATATCCGATACTTAACTTAATCCAACAATTAAAATTTAATTTTAATAACAAGATAACATATATTTAACTATTCCGCTAAAGCTTTTTATCAATTTAATATGATTAGTAAATTTACAATTTTATATTATTTTTGTAAAATAATGCTAATATAGGAGAAAAATATACTATATTTTTTTTTGTCAACTACCTTACTGAATTTTAAATTCCACTGCTACAACTGCAGGTAGGAGGTTCGATCACTGATGTCATGAGAATTTGTAAAATGACTACACCACTGGACCACCTGTAATCGGCAAAAAAAATTACTATATGTAACCTCATATTAATTCTTTGATAGTAATTAAATATAAACAAAAACATAAATTTGGTGATGAATCTTTATATGAAAATAATGACGATGAAATCAGTGCAGATACATAATATTTGTTTTAATTTTGTTATTTAAAATGAGAATGAAAGTTAAATTTTTTTAAAAAAGTAAAAAAGAAGCAAAAATTCAGTTGTTGAATGATTTTGCTGGCCATTCTACAATTAGAGAGATCCTATCTCTTCATAAAATCCCCCACACACTCCCACTATCTCTCATCGCTAACATGCGCACACCGGTCGCTTCTCTTGTTCTGCTAAAATGAGCATGGTGCGTGATTTGCCCGCTTGCTTGCTCGATTTCTTCTTCTTCCCCTTTTTTTTTTAAAAGGAACGTCTTTTAGCTATACACCTCTGCGTCTCTCTCTCTCTGAATCTTTCCTTTTCCGGCGGATTCTTTGGCTCTGTGATTGTTAGTTATTTTGAATGATGCTGAATTCTAGTTGAAAGAGCATCAATGTCTTCTGACATAAGCTAAACTCTCTTCTCCTCTGCTTTCTTTTCCACTGGCTTCTTCTTTCGCTCTAAATCTTAAACAATTTTGATGGAGATTTGTCCCAGCAGATCTATCTCGGTGGTTCCATTTCCAACTCTATTAAAATTCTGAGTCTCTCGTTGTCTATTTTGAGCTGGGGCTAAATTAGTTTCCTTTTTCGTTTTTTTGTTCGTAATCCGATTCAAGTTTTTGTCTTGGGGAGGGATGGGTAAGAGACAAATTACACAAGATGAAGTAGGTCCGCCGATAAAACCAAGAGCTGGTTTGCGAAGAGAACAAGCTGGTAGAGGTTCATACAGAGGTAGCTAGTTACTTTGTATGCAATCGAAAAGGAAAAAGGATTTTTGTTTTTCGGAGGAGAAATTGTAAACAATCTGATTTTTTTTCTTCATTTGGACACAAAAGTTTCAAACTTACAAAGAATCAAAGGAACTCTCTGTTTGTCTTTGAATTGTCGTTTTCTGAGTCGTGGGGGGTTAAAATTTTTGCCCTATAGAATGGGTTCTACTTCTCAAGAGATACTGAGGAGCTTTTGCTCTAACACGCACTGGCACTATGCTGTGTTCTGGAAACTTAGTCATCGAGGATCTCAAATGTAAGTCACCTAAACATATCTATTTACTACCTTTGTTGAGTGGACCATTATAATTGTGTACTGGTTGACCTGTTAATTGATTTTGGTGTTTAGAGATGTATTTATTCTCCAAGTTGCTAGTGTGGAATAAACTATGGAACTTTTTATTGAATGTAGCCTTAAGTTTACAGTTTGAGGACTTCGTATGTACTGTTTCTGTAAACTTTAGTTGTCTGTGTTCACTTGAGCATTCTATTTCTTAATAAGTTTACTTGACTAGATAGTTTCTCATTTCTGGAATGTTTAACACTTGTAGGATATTCACCTTGGAGGATGCATACTATGACAATCACGAATGGAATAACTCACCGAAAGTTAAAAGTTGCAGCGTCTTGCCAAAAAACATGCAAGGAACACATGATCCCCTGGGTTTGGCTGTGGCAAAGATGTCTCATCATGTCTATTCTCTAGGGGAAGGGTAAGAATTAATTTATTTCTGATAAATTCTTCTCGACTTTATCTTTCAACAAGGCTTTCATGGTTATATCGCAAAGTTTAAATGCTGCGCATCTTTTGCTCAACAGTCTATGACACAGTTTGGCATTTGACATTGACATTAGCTACATAATGCAAAGCTTTTCTGGTGTTTTAGGACTTGGATGTCAGTAGGAGGATTTAATATTACTTACAAATCTTGGGGCTCTTATTGAATCATTTTTACTGAATGATGTCAAGAATGATCGTTTTATCATGTGTATATTAACAGGATTGTAGGACAAGTCGCAGTTTCTGGAAAACATCAATGGGTATCTCCCGAATATTGTGACAACTGTCACTCAGTATATGAGGTGGGGATTTAGAAACTCCTTATCTTGAATTGCACTTTTGTTTTTTTAAGGTTTTAAAACTAGATATTGTTTTTCTAATGACAGTTTCATAACGTTTGGGAGAGTCAAATATCTGCTGGAATCAAGGTTTTTGAGATTTTTTTACTGCTCGTTCTATCTGCTCTGTTACATGAATGTCAAGAACTTGCTCAACTTTTCCCACTTAAGACTTTTCTTTTTGTGAATATATTTTCTGCTCTGCAGACCATTCTTGTAGTAGCTGTTGGTCCCTATGGGGTTGTGCAGCTAGGCTCTTTGCGTAAAGTAAGTAATATCTTATAATTGGATGTAGTGTTCGGAGTTCCAAAATAATAGCCAAAAAGAAGGCATGCAAACTTGTATTACATGATGCATACAAACGTATCTGGTCTTATTGTGTGCTTGTGGTAAACAGGTTGATGAAGATGTGACTTTGGTGAATCATATTCGACATTTGTATTTGGCACTGAAGAATCGACTGGCAGATCAAACAGCAAATTTAATGCAATGTAATTTGAACAATTCGTTGTGTCTGGTAAAGATCTTCTTTATACAAAGACGGATTCATATTTGTCCAGATTTCTCGTTATTAGCAAAATGGGGAGAGTAGGCTAACAATTCCCCAGACCTGCACTGACTTTCTGAGTAGGACCATGATTTGTTATATGATTTTGTTGCAGCCAAAACTAGCTTCTGAATGTCCACACGTCGAGGCTTTCCCTGATTGCGCTGGAGAAATTGATAAAGCTATGGATATGGAAGAGTCAAATATGCTCGCTCGATGCAAAACTAAAGGAAGTGTTAGCATGCCTTATAATGCTCCTTCATCTCGTCTCATGGAGAAGGCAGCTGAAATAATTGGTGGTCCTGAGGTTGTGCAAGGATCTACGTGCGAAAGCTATAGTGGTGTTACATTTGGCTTTCCAATTGACTTGGTTGCTGCCAAAAATGACAATCAAGTAGGTACAAATGTAATCTGTGATGCACCAAATGTGGGGATGACTAGTGGCTACAAAGATCCAGGCCAACTAAATCCTAGTTTACATCTGTATATGAACAATCATGTGCTCAACAATACAAGCGCATCTTCTTTAGCAATTGAGGCTAAAAGGTTGATAACAGGCCAATCATACCAAGGCATGGACTCAACTTTTCATGCTTTGTCGAGTACAGATAAAGAGAGTTCTTACCAAAATGAAGTGTTTGAGTTATTAGAGAACAAAGGAAACGAGTTATCTGAGAAGCAAGGAAATGAACACCTAAAAGAGACTGAGTGTATGCTAGGGAGGAAATACGAGTCACGTCGATTTGATGCCTTGAAGCCCTCAGGGTATACTGTTGCTGGCAGCGAGCTTCTAGAGGCATTAGGCTCTGCTTTTAAGCAAACGAGCACTTGTCATGAGGAGCTGGTGAAGTCTGAACATGGTTCAACTGTACGACCAACAAATGATATGAGTCATAGCCAGCTCACATTTGACTCCAGCCCTGAGAATCTTCTAGATGCTGTGGTTGCTAATGTTTGTCAAAGCGATAGCACTGCAAGGGATGATATGTTGTCGAGCAGATCAATGCACTCAATGCTCACCAGCATGGAAATGGCAGAACCCTCAGGTGAACAGCATATCATTGTTAACCCAATTGATAGTGTAATGAATCCACTACCACTAGTAGGGGTCAATACTCAACAGAATCCATCAGATATCTGTGGCGCATTTTTTTCGATTGGGTTCTCATCCACGTGTCCCAGCTCCTCTAGTGATCAGTTCCCGACATCCCTTGAGATGCCCAAGAAGAATAAAAAGAGAGCTAAACCTGGTGAAAGTTCTCGGCCTCGCCCAAGAGACAGACAACTCATTCAGGATCGAATCAAAGAGCTTAGAGAACTTGTGCCTAATGGATCTAAGGTGACTTTTCTCGAATTCGCTACAAGGTTACTTGCAATATTGTAGGGTTTAGTGTATTTTGAGTTGGCTAAATTTGCTAGTGATTTTGTAGTTGTGTTGCTAGAAGTTGTCATACTTTTGTTTTTTACTAATGTGTCATATTTTACAGTGCAGTATTGATTCTTTGCTAGAACGCACGATAAGGCACATGCTCTTTTTGCAGAATGTTACTAAGCATGCTGACAAGCTCAGTAAAAGTGCTAAAACAAAGGTAAATATGTTGGATTTCGTGATACCAATAGTACTCTCTGTATTATCTAAATTTTCTTTTCCAGCCTCCATATCTGGTAAACGGACATATAATGCTATTATGTTTGATTGATGTAGCACATTGTTGGCCAATTGCCTAAATCTTTTAATGGAAGGTAGACTGGACCTTTAGAGATATTTAAAAACAACTGAAAGTCAGAAGTATATGCTGAAATTAGCTTGATACCTTTGTAATCTCAGATGCAACAGAAGGAAACTGGCACACAAGGTTCAAGCTGCGCAGTGGAGGTTGGAGGCCATCTTCAAGTATGCTCGATTATCGTGGAAAATCTGAACAAGCAGGGGATGGTGCTTATTGAGGTAGATAATCTTTCTTTTTTCATTTGAACTCCCTCAGTTTTCTGCTGGTGTATTAAATAGTTTGTAAGTATTTATTGGGTTTTGGGCAGATGTTATGTGAAGAATGTAGCCATTTTCTTGAGATAGCAAACGTTATTAGGAGCTTGGACCTCATCATCTTAAGAGGCATAACTGAGACTCATGGCGAGAAAACATGGATATGTTTTGTAACTGAGGTAGGAAGTCGAATTGACCAATGCATAGATACACTGCAAAGCAGCAAACTGAAAATTTTCTCTGTTTTGGTTAAAAATTGGATGAATGTATAGAAATATGATTGACTAATATTGAGATGGTGATACGAATGGCAGAGCCAAAACAGCAAAGTGATGCAGAGGATGGACATATTGTGGTTGTTGGTGCAAATATTTCAGCCAAAGGGCAATGGAAAGCGGTAGCAGCATAATTGCAGAGTTTGCATTTAGATGAGATAAAGATTAGGCTGTGTGATTGTACAGTCTTGTTGTGACACTGCAATTCTTCACTTGTTTATTTGGGTTTTTTGTACAATTATTAGTGTTCAAAGTCGAGTTTTATAGTGTGATTTATGATTTGCATTTTGTTTGCTTTGGAGTTCTTGGGCCCTTTTGGAGTTTTATAGTGACTCAAATATTTCATAAGTTTGAGTTATTCAGCAAATCGAACTGCAAGCTCTGGAATCGTGTGATCATAAATTAGTGATCAACCAATGCAATAATGTAATTTGTTTTGGTAGGAAAAGCTCTTCACACTTGGGAAATATGTTACAAAACCTGCAGCAAAAGCTGATAAAACAGGTTAATAAATAATTTTGTTTAATAGGTTCAGTGTTTCATATATGTAAACAAATAGAGTGAACCTCTAATCAATTATCCTTTCTCAAACATACGGTATTGAGTTTCATGAGATGTTTGCACCGGAACAACTCTCAGTTTGTCAGCTCAAAGAGGATGAAATGTTTTCCAATATGAAGAATACATTTTTACATGGAAAATTTGACAGGTCTAGCCCCGAGAAAAAATCATGGCTATCTAGTTGTTGCTGGCTAAATCGTGATTAAATGGTTATTGTTTTCTGAAAATTCGTGGTAATTGTTTTCTAGCCAGGGGTAAATTGGTGCCAAAATTGTCGAAGATCGTAATCAATGACCTGATTAGGTTCATGTACAACTAGAACAATCTTCACTTGTTGTTTGGTTCCATATTGCGACGGTAATATGCTCTCCATGACTTATCAGATCGAGAATTGCTGTTGTGGCGAAGTTAGAAGCTGCTTCGTGGTACTAACAATGTCTCTCTCTTTACAAAATTTCAAAACAAAAATCAATGATAAAACAATAATAAGAGACAAATTAATCAAAGATTGTAGAATGCATATTTCAAAAATCTTTACCTTAAGAGGGAGGAGCTTCATATCTTAATAATGATTGGGTTTGGAAACGAATTTCTAAGAAATGACTAAATGAAGATTTTTCCAATCTTTTATTTTGTTTGAAAAGGTTTTAGAATCTTTCAAAATTTTATGTGGTGGTAAACTCAGTCTTTTGCTTTGGACTTAGGAATCCCATAAATGTTCATTGAACTATTTGATTCAAAATTTGCACTTATTGTTTGGATCTTTCTGTTTCGAATGCTCATTAAGGTACTTATTAGAATAACGCATCTTTCATAAATGTGAGATAATACATTATTTTACTGTATGGCATATTGTGCTAACTTTGTTTATTAACTAGATAATTACATATATTATGCACAGATTATATTTTCGTATATATATATATATGATGTATGAAAATATGCATATGTAATATATTAATTTATTTGTTTTTTTTTTCCATGATTTGATTTGTATTCGAAACTGTATGTTAATATTATGTGTATTAAATTATCGCAAAAACATTTGAAAACATGAAGACTCAAAGTAGATAATACAAAACACCACTAATACATATTACTTTAAATAAAGAATAATGTGGCATGCAACATTCTATCACTCTCCATGACAGATTATTACTTCCCAATGTTAGAAAATATTTCCTTTAGGCTACAAAAATCCATGCCAATTCAGAATAAATATAATAAGTAGTTGACACAAAATGAGTATCTTGAAGATTTGAAGGCGCTGCTAGGTTAGGGCATGCCATTACTTCAAAACCAAGAGCAAACCTGTTCTGCTGATTTGGAGAATTCAAGTGCTTATTATCTATATAAGCAGAATCCCATTCAAGTCCTCATAATGGAAAACATAAAATCTATAATTTTAAGTGATTTTGAATTTTTATATTGAAACTAAAATTTATGTGATTTTGGATTTTTATATAAATCACTTGTTATTCAACTGATGAGAGATTTTGAATACCTTTTTTTGTTAAAAAATAGAAGAACTTTCATTTTCATTATCCATCACTCTCTCGTATCTTCTTCATTATTTTCAAAACCTCCTAAAAGTAAGGAATATATATCATTTCAGTTAGCATCAATATTGCTTTTAGTCTTTCTTAACTCATTTATGGTTCTTTAATTTTCTTTACAAGGAATTATGCATATTATGTCCAAGTTTTTTGTATGGGCTTTGTCTACATTGTTTTTTTTCTTCTAATCCAGAAACTAGACTATATTGATGCACTCATAATTTTTATCTGTATTTACCTTTTTTTCTGGATTTTGTAGGTGTTTGATTTCTTTCTATAATCCAGAAACTAGATGGGCACTGTGACTTTAGTGTTAGTGGTAGGTGTGGTAAAATTCGCTGATGTTTTGTTGCCTGATAATGAATGATACTGCCATAAGATATAGGAAAAAGCAGAAATCATATGGCTCTGTAGTAACATTTTTGCATTCGGACATATAAGCTTTAGTACTAACTACCTATCTTAGAAGTGGAAACCTCAAGATTCTTTCGTTTTTTGGTTCCAAACTGATTGGTGGGGGTTGCGCTTTAATTGCGTGTTAATACCACCACAAGATCAAACATTACAGAAGGAAAAAAAGAAATTGTATAGTATTTTCAAGTATCAAGGTACTTGGACAGACGCTTGACCCTTATAACCGGTGTTTTAAACTTTGTATAGCATTTAAAAAGCTGACATATCTCAGTCGACATGACATTGTTATCATTCTTGAGTTGGAAGTAATCCTTCAAGATATTCTGCAGGCTCATCATGTTATTCTGATTCTACGGAATCGAATGGAGCAAAACAATAATAAGAGACATTTTGAATCAAAGATTAAAGATTGGAAGATGAATCTGTCAAGACCTTACTTCAAGTGGAGGATTGGCTAAGATAGAAGAAGCCTTGATTCTTAATGTTGATTGAGTTTTTGAGTAGCCATTTTGGTTAAGACATCCATCCACCAGGTGGGTGACCTTCTTTTGAAACTCTTCCTCCGTACTTTGTGACTCGTTAGGTGTCGCCATATCTTTCTATAAACCTACGATCGTCTATGAAGAGAAATCTTTTGGTTACGACTCAGATTCACAGTTGATTTCCTTAGATTTTTTTTTAAAAACAAAAACAAATTACACGAGAACTAACTAGCTAAATTTGGAAAGTGTAAGCTGATTGATTTCTTGATTTCGTTGTTTTCTGTTGAACCAAACTTTGCGCCGACGACGGCTTTCAGTTTTTGCAGCAGATTTGACCGGTGAAGTTTACTGTGGTATTCCTTTTTGATAATCTCAATCTTGATATGGAACAGTTTGTAAGATCAAAGTTGCAGGATTCTGACATAATACTCTAATTGATATTGAACAGAAAACAAACGGCTCTTAAATAGCCTTACAAACAAGCTGAAAGCTAAGACAACTAACTAAGCTGAAAGCTAAGACAACTAACTAACGTAAGTAGTTCCTAAAAATTAGGTTTATTGACCGAAACAAACAATAATAGAAACGACTAAATCTCTATAACTCATTATTCTAAATCAACGATAAACTAACAAACCTTCTCTTAAACTGGAAATGCTACTGAAGCATCCACTTTAACCACCTTGTACTTGTATTCCGAGTAGACTCCGCAATTTGAAAAACACATCTAGCTTCACTGGTTTAGTCATGATGTCTGCAGCTTGTTCTTCTGTTCCACATAAAGTTAGCTTTACCACTTCATCATTTGTAAGATCACACAAGTAGTGAAATCTCACATCAATATGCTTTGTACGCCTATGCATCACCTGGTTCTTTGAGAGCTTGATTGACGAAGTGTTATCACAGAAAATCTCCAAACACTCACATTGATCAGAGGTGATATGCTCCATGATTCCTTTCAGCCAAACACAGTGACACACACATGATGTTGCAGCTACATATTCAGCTCAGAGTAACCACATATTTTTTTCTTGAACTCCAACATACAGCTGCTCCACTAAGCAGAAATACATAGCCTGAAGTACTCCTTCGATCGTCAAAGTCCCCAGCGTAGTCGCTCCTAGTGTATGCTTTCACCTTCAGCTCTGATCCTCTCTTATAAAATACACCAAACTGCAATGTACCTTTCAAGTACCTTATGACTCGTTTCGCTGCTTGCATATGCTCTTCTCTCGGTTTTGCCATGAAACGAGATATCAAGCAAACCAAAAACATCAAATCTGGTCTTGTGACTGTTAGGTAAATCAGGCTTCCCACTAATTGCTTATACAGAGTTGCATCTACTTTTGCTCCACCTCATTCTTTTGACAGTCTAGTTCCTGGAACTATGGGGTTCTTTACTGGATTGCAATATGCCATTTTAACCCTTTTCAGCACTTCCTGAGAATACTTTTTCTGACAGAGATGAATTCCTCTTAAGACTTTGCCGAACCTCCACACCAAGAAAGAACCTCATCACACCGAGATCAGTCATCTCAAATTTCCGTTTCATTGACTTTTTGAACTCTTCAAGCAGCGATTCATCATTTCCAGAAAAATCAAATCATCAACATAAATACTAACCATGATATGCTTTTCTCCAACCCTTTTAGTCAACAGAGTGTGATCAAGACTACTTCTGTTGAATCCTGCCTGCTTAAAGTATCCTTCCATTCGAGGGAAACCAAGCTCTGGGAGCCTATGTCAGGCCATACATAGCCTTCTTGAGAAGATAAACCTTGTCTTCTTCTCCCTGCTTGATGAAGCCTTCTGGCTGATCTACATAAACAACTTCCTGCAATTCCTTGTACAAGAAGGCGCTTTTCACATCTAATGGATACACTTTCCAGCCTCTCTGTGCAGCTATAGCTAACAAAGTTCTCATTGTATCTCATCGAGCTAATGGTGCAAATACTTTGTTGTAGTCAATGCCTTCTTTTTGTGTATAACCTTTCACAAAAATTCTTGCTTTATACTTGTCAACCTCTCCATCTTCGTTTAATTTGGTCTTGAAGACCCATTTTACTCCAATAACTTTAGCGTCTGCAGGAAGATGTACAAGCTCCTAGGTTTCATTCTTCTCAATGGCCTGTAGCTCACATCTCATTGACTCCATCAATTTTTCTTCTCTGTAGGCTTCCGCAAATCTCACAGGATCATCCTGAGACAGAAATAACGCTAGTGCTACTTTGGCATCAGCATCAACTTCTCCATATGGCATTCTTTCTCCGCTCACATAGTCTTGCATCCACGTTGGTGCTCTTCGATCCCTTTTCTCATGTATTCTTGGCACATAAGAGTTACTGTGATCACCAACCTCATTGATATTACTCTCGCTAACATCAGCATCTTCTGAGTTCTTCACTTCTGTTGAATCTTCTTCTCCCCAATCCAGAAGATCCCGTGATTCTTTTACACTTGCACTCCAATCCCATTTTTCTTCGTCTTCGAATATGACATCACGACTGATCACCAAGAAATACACACTTATGACTCATGTTATCGAGTTTTATCCTTCTCTGTTCAGGAACATGTATCATGCCCAATGCATACAAAAACTCTGAAATAACCAACACTTGGCTTTATTCCACTCCATGCCTATTCTGGAGCTTTATCTTTTACTGCATTTGTCACACTCCTGTTCAGTACATGACACGTCCATTTTGCCACCTCAGGCCAAAACTTCTTTGGCATGCTCTTCTCTGTAAGTAAGCACCTGACCATATTCATGATCGTACGATTCCTCCTCTCTGCTACGTCATTTTGCTGTGGCGTATAGGCTGATGTCAGTTGTCTCTTAATTCCGTGCTCCTCACAAAAATGATTGAACATGCTTAATGTGAACTCTCCTCCCTTGTCTGTTCTTAAGCAACAAATATTTGTACTTGTTTCTTTCTCCACCTGACTTTTAAAGATTTTAAAGACATCAAAAGCTTCATTCTTCTCAGAGAGAAAATACATCCAACTCTTGCGATTGAAGTCATCAACCAGAAGAAAAATGTTCCTTTTGCCACTCTGAGAAGGTGGAGATATCGGTCTACACAGATCCGCATGAATGAGCTTCAGCTTCTCTGATGCTCTCCACTAACTTTTCTTTGCCATACTTTCACGATGTTGCTTCCCAATGTTGCAAACTTCACACACTTTGGATATTGCTTTCAACTGCGGTAACCCTTTCACCAACTGCTTGTCATGCATAGCTCGAATAGCTGTGCTGTTTAAATGTCCATAGTGTCTGTGCCAAAGACAAGCCGTCTCATTTCTTTCAATATACAGACATTTATTCTGCTCAAACTTCATGATTGTGGACACAATGAACATACGATTTGCAGTCATTAGTGTTCACAATCAATCCTCTTCGTGGATGATATATCTTACACCACCCTTTTGAGATCAAAACATTCACACCTTTTTATTGCAATTGTTCAACACTAAACAAGTAATTAGTTAGATATGGGACAAAGAATACATCACTTACAATCTGAGTCACTCCTTCCACCTCAAATTTGACGTCTCCTCTTCCCAAAACCTCCATTCTTGAATTATTTCCCAACCTCACAGCATGTCTGAAATTCTCATCAAGCTCCATGAACCACTCTTTGTTTCCCGTCATGTGATTCGAGTAGCCCGAGTCTATGAACCAGCGTCCTCTAGTTTCATCTTATTTGATCTCTGTATGTGCCATCATGAGTAACGCCTCTTCTTCATCAAACTCGGCGTAATTTGCTCCTTTTTCAGCGCTCGTACACTCATATTGGTAACGTCCGAGCCTGTGGCACCTGAAACACTCCACGATGGCTTTATTAATGTTTGATCTAGTTCCTTCTCTTCCTCTCGAGGCACTCCTACCTCCCCTATTGGAGTTATGATATGATCATGGAAAGCAACAAGGAAGCTAAGGAGAACTTGGAGCTAAGCAATGAAGATCATGAGAGAGCTTTGGAGATTCCAGTCAGTCCAATTACAAGATCACAGACTAAACAAATCAATGAGAGCATTTGTAGAATTATTCAAGACCTTTTGGACAAAGAACAACATAAGGAATCCATTGGACTTTATACTTGCCAAGTCCAAACATTTTGAGCCTTCTACAAGTCCAAGAGAAGTCCTTAATCAAGTCTTAAAGTCCAGCCCATGAATAGTGACAAATTTGGAAAACTAAAAGATATTTTGGAGGCCAAAATTTCAAGAGTCCTTCTCATTCAAGTCATAGTAGATTATGACATTTACTTAGTAGTCTTTACTCTTCATCTTTAAGACATTCAATATGTCTAGAAGAATCCAGAGAGTCATTTCTTTTCTTTATAAACTCATGTAATTCTCATTTGTGAAGACCCAACTTTTTATCAATAAATTTGAGAGTGATTCTCTTTTGTTCTTTGTGAACTTTTCGATCTTTCTTGGTGTGTCATATCCAAGGGATCAAACTGGTTTATCAAGTGATTTCCATCACAGTTGTGTGGCCATTCCTAGCCATTTACGTGAAGGGGCGAGTCGAAACAACAACAATCTTTGGTTTAATATACTAAAGGTGGGGGCTACTCGAGTCAACATTCCATTGTTCCACTACCTTGCTTGAATGAAGGCGAGTTGAAACAAAAACAATCTTAGGTTTGATATACCTAAGGTGGGGGTTACTCAAGTTCTTTGAAGACTAAGGACTATCCTTACAACTTGGAGTGACAATTCTTTCGGGATTTCGCATCATTTGGTATTAGAGCACACTTCCAAGTTAGTTAATCTTTTCATTTTCTATTTATTCACCTTCTATCTTTTCATCTTCCACCTTTCCAATTCTATCTTTTCATTTTCTATCTTTCCAACTTATATTTTTTCATATTTTCTTCTTAATTAATTCAAGAAAAAAACAAAAAAGCAAAAAAAAGGAATATCTAGAAAAAAAGAAAAAAAAACTCTTCATCTTCTATTATTTATATATAAAAAAAAATCTTGTTCGTTGTTTGTTTATGTACTAGAATCTATCTAAATACTTGAGTTGTGTGATACTTGTTAGATCATTGACCCTTGGGGAAAGCAAATCAAAGAGTGTTTGATTAGTTCTACATTTTGAGATTCAAAAAGAGAGAAAAAGGTGTAAGTGTGAGAACATTTGAGAGAAAAGCCAATAATTTGAGGGAAACACTTGTGCGTCAAACACTTGAGAGATTGTGAGACATTTTTCTATTAACAAATCTTCTTTTTTTATAGGTTCCAAGTATATCAAACGACAATAACGATAATCTGGAGGGTGAGCAAATACAAGGAATTCCAAATCTCCAAATTCAAGCTTTGGTGGGAGAGATGACCCGTTTGTTGAGAATTGAGATGGAAGTAGTCAATGAACGTTTGGATCAAGTTCAAAATGAAATAACACTTAGGCAACAACCTTGGCTGCCTAACGTACAAAGAGATCCACCACCGGCGGAAGTGCAAAGAGGCGGTGTTGACTACTATGGTCGAGGTGAACACTCATCTAACTCGAGTCGAAGCATACCTAGACGAGCTAGGGAAAAAGAGGTCGTGCTAAAGATAATTTAAGGGGGCTTAAGCTGAAAATTCCATCATTTCAAGGAAAGAATGATCCAAATGCCTATCTTGAATGGAATAAAAAGATTAAACTCGTTTTTGATTGTCAAGACTATTCCAAGCTCAACAAGGTACAAGTTGCAGCCACTTAATTTTATGATTATGCTATTAATTGGTGGGATCAAGTGGTGACATGCAGGAGAAGAAATAGAGAAAAACCCATTGAGACTTGGGAAGACATGAAAACCTTGGAAGAAGTGGTTTCACATTCTATGTCATCATAAGATAAGCTGGAGTTACCTGCAACCAAAGGTAATCTGTTGGTAGCTAGAAGGTCTTTTAGTGTGCAAGGTAAAGTAGAGGAGAACGTGCATCGTGGGAATTTATTCCACACGCGTTGTCTTGTTCTTGATAAGGTGTGTAGTCTTATAATTGATGGAGGGAGCTGTACAAATGTGGTGAGTACTACACTTGTGGAGAAACTAGGATTGACTACTCGAAAACATCCCTAACCGTATAAGCTTCAATGGTTAAGTGAGTTTGGAGAACTCAAAGTGTCAAAGCAAGTTGTGGTTCCATTTATCATTGGGAAGTATAAGGATGAAGTGATTTGTGATATTGTGCCAATGGAGGCTGGGCATATTCTTCTTGGGAGACCGTGGGAGTTTGATCGGAAAGTCGTTCATGATAGTTTCACCAACAAGCATTCATTCGGTTATAAGGGGAAAACTGTTACACTTGTTCCTATGATTCCTAATGAGATCTACCAAGATTATTTGCTTCTAAAGCAACGTGAGGAGAAAGCTATGAGTGACTCAAACACAAAACACCAAAAAGAGAATGAGATTAAGAGAGAAACACTAAAAAAGAGTGAGCTTAAGAGTGAAACACACAAAGAGAGAAAAGAGAGAAAACACCAAAATTTCTTTGTGAGGTCAAGTGAGATAAAGAGAGTTTTGGTTTCACATCAGCCTAAATTTGTACTTATGTATAAAGAGGTCTTTATGAGTTATAATAACCTTGACCCCGGTTTGGCTAGTGGTGTTTCTTCTTTGTTGCATGATTTTGGAGATGTATTTCTGGATGAGAGCCCTAGTGGTTTACCTCCAATCCGAGGGATTGAGCATCAAATAGACTTTGTACCTAGAGCATCCATTCCAAACCGTCCAACCTATAGAACCAATGTGGAAGAGACCAAGGAGTTGCAAAGTCAAGTGAGTGAGCTGATGGAGAAAGGATATATCCGTGAGAGCATGAGTCCATGTGTCGTGCCCGTTTTACTAGTTTCTAAGTAGGATGAAACTTGGCGCATGTGTGTTGATTGTAGATCCATCAATAATATCACGGTAAAGTATAAACACCCAGTTCCTCGCTTAGATGATATATTAGATGAGCTGCATGGTTCTTGTGTCTTTTCTAAAATTGATCTTAAGAGTGGATATCACCAAATTCGAATGAAAGAGGGTGATGAATGAAAAAATAACTTTTAAAACAAAACATGATCTTTATGAGTTGTTAGTCATGCCTTTTGGATCAACTAATGCACCAAGCACATTCATGAGGTTAATGAACCATGTTTTGAGACATTTTATTGGTTTGTTTGTGGTTGTATACTTTGATGATATTCTGGTTTTTAGCAAAAGTTTGGAAGAGCACAATGAGCATTTGAAATCAGTTTTAGGTGTACTAAGAAAGGAAAAGCTATATGCTAACTTGAAAAAGTGTACCTTTTGTTCGGATAACCTTGTGTTTCTAGGCTTTGTTGTAAGTGCACAAGACATTCAAGTAGACGAGGAGAAAGTGAGAGCAATCCGAGAATGGCCAAGTCCTAAAACCGGAGGAGAAATTCAAAATTTCCATGGCCTTGCTGGATTCTATAGACGCTTTGTTCGTGATTTTATCACTATTGCTGCCCCACTCACTGAAGTGATCAAGAAAGATGTTGGATTCAAATGGGGAGAAGCTCAAGAGAATGTGTTCCAACAACTTAAGGAGAAACTCACCAATACACCACTTTTATCTTTTCCTAAATTTCTTAGAACATTTGAGATTGAATGTGATGCATCAGGTGTAGGCATTGGAGCTGTGCTTATGCAAGAGAAGAATCAAATCGCTTACTGTAGTGAGAAGCATGGAAGAGCAACTCTAAACTATCCGACTTATGACAAGGAGTTGTATGCTTTGGTTAGAGCTTTGCAAACATGGTAACACTATCTTTGGCCAAAGGAGTTTGTGATTCATACAAATCATGAGTCTTTGAAACACTTGAAGGGTCAACATAAACTAAACAAAGGACATGCTCGTTGGATGGAGTTTATGGAAACGTTTCCTTGTGTCATACAGTATAAGCAAGGAAATGAAAACGTTCTGGCTGATGTGTTATCAAGAAGATATGCACTACTATCTACTCTTGATGTTAGGGTTCTTGGTTTTGAGCTCATTAAAGAGTTATATGAAACTGACCTTGACTTTCAAGAAGTTTTTAGGACTTGTGTGAAACTTGTGTATGGAAAGTTATATATTCATGAGGATTTTCTATTATATGAAAATAATTTGTGCATTCCTAAATGTTTATTGAGAGATCTTTTGGTTAGGGAATCACATGGAGGAGGCTTTATGGGACATTTTGGCATCTCCAAGACCATGGCTGTTTTAAAAGAACATTTCCATTGGCTGCATATGAAAAGAGATGTGGAACAAATTTGTGCGAGGTGAGTTACTTGTAAGCAAAATAAGTCTAAAGTCCAACCTCAAGGTATGTATCTCCCATTGCTTATTCCGAGTGAACCATGGAATGATATCTCAATGGACTTTGTCCTTGGGTTGCCTAGAACTAAGAGAAGTATGGATTCTGTCTTTGTGGTAGTAGACCAATATTCTAAGATGACACATTTCATTCCTTGTCATAAATCTGATGATGGTACATTTGTTGCTCATTTGTTCTTTAAGGAAGTTGTGCGTTTACATGGCATGCCTATGACGATTGTTTCAGATCGAGACGCTAAGTTTCTTAGTTATTTTGGAAAACTTTGTGGGTTAATTTAGGGACAAAGTTATTGTTTTCTACTACTTGTCATCCACAAACTGATGGACAAACTGAAGTAGTCAATATGATTTTATCCACTTTGTTGCGTGCTATAACTAAAAAGAATATCAGAACTTGGGAAGATTGTTTGCCTCATGTTGAGTTTGCTTATAATCATTCCATCCACTCGGCTACTAACTTTTCACCTTTTCAGATTGTGTATGGTTTTAACCCCTTAACTCCATTGGATTTATCACCTGTACCTTTCAATGAGTTTGTGAACTTAGACGGGAAAAATAATGCTGAGATGGCAAGAAGCTTCATGAAAAGATGAGACTTAACATTGAGCAAAAGACTAAGCAATATCAAAAGCAAGCTAACAAAGGAAGGTGTGAGAAGAGCTTTACACCCGGAGACTTTGTTTGTGTTCACATGAGGAAATAACGATTTCCAGCTCAAAGAAATTCTAAGCTAATGCCAAGGGCCATTGGGCCATTTCGAGTCTTGGAAAAGATCAATGAAAATGCCTATAAGATAGACTTGCCAAGTGAGTACAAAATAAATTCTAGCTTTAACATTTCTGACTTGATTCCTTTTGATGCAGATGAACCTGATTTGAGGTCAAATCCTTTTTAAGAGGAAGGGGATGATATGATCATGGAAAGCAGCAATGAAGCTAAGGAGAACTTGGAGCTAAGCAATGAAGATCACGAGAGATTTTTGGAGATTCCAATATGTCCAATTACAAGATCAGGGCTAAACAAATCAAGGAGAGCATTTGTGGATTTATACAAGGCCTTTTGGACAATGAACAACATAAGGAATCTATTGGACTTTATACTTGCCAAGTCCAAAGCATTTTGAGCCTTCTACAAGTCCAAAAGAAGTCCTAAATACAGTCTTAAAGTCAAGCCCGTGAATAGTGACGAATTTGGAAAACTAAAAGATATTTTGGAGGCCAAAAGTTCAAGAATTCTTCTTATTCAAGTCATAGTAAATTATGACATTTACTTGTCATTTACTTAGTAGTCTTTACTCTTCATCTTTAAGACATTCAATAAGTCTAGAGGAATCTAGAGAGTCCTTTCTTTTCTTTATAAACTCATGTAATTCTCATTTGTGAGGATCCAACTTTTTATCAATAAATTTGAGAGTGATTCTCTTTTGTTCTTTGTGAACTTTTTCGATTTTTCTTGGTGTGATATATCCAAGGGATCAAACTGCTTTATCAAGTGATTTCCGTCACACTTGTGTGGCCATTCCTAGCCATTGGCGTGAAGGGGCGAGTCGAAACAACAACAATATTTGGTTTAAAATAGTAAAGGTGGGGGCTACTCGAGTCAACATTTCGTGGTTCCACCACCTTGCTTAATTGAAGGCGAGTTGAAACAATAACAATCTTATGTTTGTTATACCTAAGGTGGGGGTTACTCAAGTTCTTTGAAGACCAAGAACTATCCTTACAACTTGGAGTGATGATTCCTTCAGATTCCGCATCAAGTTACCCCTTCTTTTTCCTCGTTCAAAATTGTAATTGTACTCCACCTTTAGCACTTGCTCTTCCATTCCCTTACGCCGTATTTTTTGCTCATGAAAAAGCAACAAACTGTGCAACCCATCGACGGTCATTTCATCAATATCGTTTGACTCCTTAATTGAGCATACGACGTAATTAAAATTCTCTGTCAATGTGCGAAGAATTTTCTCCACTATCTTCACATCATCCATATCCTCCCCATAATTTCGCATATCATTTGCCGTGACCATAACCCTTCCGAAATAATCTGTCACCGCTTCCCCCATTTTCATCTCCAACATCTCGAAGACTCTTCTAAGTCTATGCAATTGAGCGCGCTTCACTCTCTCATAACCTTGGTACTTGATTTTCATTGAATTCCAAAGTAGCTTTGTCGTCTCCTTTTGGGTGATAGTCTTCAAAATAGACTTATCAATGGACTGAAACAAGTAGTTTTTTGCTTTCAGATCCTTCAGCCTTGACTCCTCCAGCGTCTTTTGCTGTGTCGCCGACAACACTTTGTTCGCACCAGGTTCCTTGAAGGCTGGCTAAATCACACTCCAATACTCCTTTGAACGCAATATGTTCTCCATAAGTAAGCTCTAATGATCATAATCCCCATCAAATTTTGGTACACTCGGGGCACTGAAATTACTTGATTCAGCAGCCATTTCACTCTCGTCTTTCCTTTTTGCTTACTCGCTCACTCGTGTTTCACTCAGTCAGATCCCTATGGGAGAAATCTGATACCACAATGTTAAATCAAAGTTGCAGGTTTCTGAGATAATACTATGATTGATATTGAACTGAAAACAAACGGCTCTTAAATAGCCGTACAAACAAGCTGAAAGCTAAGAAAACTAACCAACGTATGTAATTCCTAAAAATTAGGCTTATTGATCGAAACAAACAATAACAGAAATGATCAAGTCTCTGAGACTTATTATTCCAAATCAACGATAAACTAACACAGTTCAGGAGTATCGAAACTAGAAAAAAAGAAAAACAGTATAATAATATTTAGCCATGGCCAAATTCCACAAACAAAAAAAGAAAAAAAGTGAGCTGTGACTTACAAAACAACAACTCAACAACTAAGGTGTCAAACTATCTGTTAGAGTTTGTAAAATTTTTAAAATTTCCATCCATAAATTCTCAAATAAAAATTTTTCTTAGTTTTATTGAAATTTTATATAATATTATATTATTATCTAATATTTTGTTATTATTTTTAGATAAATTTTTTTTATAATAAAATATAATTATTTTATATTCTATTTTTTTAGGAAAAATTCTTATAATTTTTTTATTATGGATAGTTAAGATGGGAACATTATTTTGATGTATACATAGCCACTGTAGCTATCAAAGATAACCCAAAGGCCGGTTTCCATTGACTGATTTGACGCAGCAAATGCATAAAAACTGCGATGTGACTGTAGCCATCATACAGAACTATCCCTTGCCATCAAAGAGACTACTTTATACTTTGATCCAGTAGTCTTCCACCAATTTGAAATATCAAAATCATCATATAGGTTGAGTTTCATCTGGTTTCTACATCCAAGCAAAGACCACAATTTGTAGGAATTTTAAGATGTTCCAAACATTCCTTAAATTTCAATAGCCTACTTGGAGAAGATCTTACATAACGAACAACCAAACGAACCCAAGAAATTGAAGTCCCCACATCCTTTAGGTCTTCTTTAGCAATCAAACCTAATATATGAGCCCCACACCTCATATGAAGGAACTCTCCATCAAGCACACAAGCTCCTTTTGATTTCAAACTTTGTCGCATGTAACGTAAAGAGGAAGACAAGACACAGCGAGAGCAGATTGGAGAAAACAGGGGACCGTTAATGGCTGTTGTAGTTTGTTAAGAGCTGTTGAGACATTCAAAGATCGGTTGTGTTGGTTTACTTCTCGAGTTTAAATTAAACCGGTTTTGTAACTGATTAGAAAGTTAACCGGTTGGTATGTCTCTGGTTAATATAAAACGATTCTTGCTTACACACAAATACACAGATTGTTTTGGAATGAAAAATTTTGTTCTTCGAAATCGATCTTGATTCTTCAAGAAAACATATTCTTCAAGAATCTTCATGGTATCAGAGCCTCGTGAAGGTTAATCAAAAAATCCGCTGCAACAATTGCAACATAAATGACGGAACAAGTAGCTGATGTGAAGTCGGGAACAGTAGTTCCAGGAGGTGCTCCAATCATGATTCCGGCGATTTCGCCATACACTTTAGCTAGTTCTGATAATCCAGGAGCTCTAATTTCTCCGATTATGCTGAGCGGCACGAACTACAATGAATGGTCTTTCGAGATGCTTAACGCACTTCAAGCAAAAAGGAAGACCGGATTCATCAACGGAGTTTTGGTAAAGCCGAGTGTCGATGACCCAAATTATGAGAACTGGCAAGTTGTTAATTCCATGGTAGTTGGTTGGTTAAGAGTGTCGATCGATCCCAAGGTAAAATCGACAGTGAGCTTCGTCTCCGACGCACATCAGTTGTGGGAAGATCTTAAAGAGAGATTCTCAGTTGGAAATACGGTGAGAATACATCAATTGAAAACACAGATCGCTTCCTGTAAACAAAATGGAAGAACAATGGTTGAATACTATGGTCAATTGTGTTCGTTATGGGAAGAACTTCGTATGTATCAACCATTGCCGTTTTGCACCTGTGGAGCACTGAAAGGATTAGTAAAAGAAAGAGAGGAAGAAAGACTTCATCAATTTGTAATGGGATTAGATGATTCTAAATTTGACAATGTGTGTACGGCAATCATTGGGATGGATCCGTTGCCTACTCTTGGTGAAGCCTATGCGAGAGTAATACGAGATGAACAGAGATGGACTGCGACTCAAGATCGAGAAATACAGCAAGGAGCAGTTGGATTTATGACTCGTAGAGCACCTGACTACAAGCAAGATCAGAGTGTCTTGAGGAATAAAAATGTGACTTGTTCGAATTGTAGAAGAATTGGTCTTGAAAAACATGACTGCTGGCACTTGATAGGATTTCCAGACTGGTGGGTAGAGAGGTCAGAAACGATGGAAAAGGGAAAACAAAGTGGTAAAAGACGTGGAAGGAATGTTGGTCGAGCTAAGAGTCAAAACATGGAGATGGTGTTGGCTCACGCAACTACTTCTAATGCATCTGCTTTCCCAGAATTGACTTCAGAACAGTGGAGAATGCTACAACGTCTTGCAGTTGAGAAAACGGAGTCTGCCAATGCTGACAAATTGTCTGGTAAGAGGGATTTGGGTGACATAATATTAGACTCAGGGGCCTCACACCATATGACTGGTAACTTGAGTGTATTAAAAGATTTAGAGAAGATAACCCCGTGTACTGTGGGATTTGCGGATGGAAGTAAAACATTTGCTGTCAGTGTGGGAGCTGTGTATTTGTCAGAACATTTGTCTCTGCCAAATGTGTTATATGTACCTTCACTGAATTGTACACTTTTCTCAGTGTCAAAGTTGTTGAATAGCTCAAAATGTTTGTTTTGTTCACTGACACAATGTGTGTGCTACAGGACCGTTTCTCGATGAAGCAGATTGGCAAAGGTGAAGCAAAGAATGGAGTCTACTACTTGAAGGAAGCTGACAAAGTGAAAGCACACTTGACTTCAAGTAAGTTTGATTCTGTTTTGTGGCACAAGCGTCTAGGACATCCTTCCTTCTCCATTCTCAACAGTTTGCCGTTTTGTAATGATTCTGTTTCTTGCAAATTTCATAACTCTAAATCTTGCGATATATGTTGTAGAGCTAAGCAGACTAGGGAATCTTTTCCTTTAAGCATGAATAAAACTGGTAGTTGTTTTGAATTGATACACTGCGATGTTTGGGGACCATATAGAGTCAGTTCATCTAATGGTGCAGTTTATTTTCTCACAATAGTCGACGACTACTCTAGAGCAGTGTGGACGTACCTGCTTCTTGCCAAGTCTGAAGTAAATAGGGTACTCAAAGAATTTTTGGCTTATACAGAAAAACAGTTCTCAAAAACAGTGAAAATGGTTAGAAGCGATAACGGAAGTGAATTCATGGCTTTAGGCTCGTATTTTAGAGAACATGGAGTTGTGCACCAGACTTCATGTGTGTATACACCACAGAAGAATGGGAAGGTAGAAAGGAAGCACAGGCACATCTTGAATGTGGCACGAAGTATGTTATTTCAAGCCAGTCTCTCGGTGAAATTCTGGGGAGAAGCTGTGTTAACTGCAGCTTATGTGATTAACAGGACACCTTCTGTAATTCACAAAGGTAAAAGTCCATATGAAATCTTGTATGATAAACTTCCTGATTATTCTAGAATGAAGACCTTTGGTTGTGCTTGTTATGTGCATAATAAGTCTAGGAGTAAGAACAAATTCGATGAAAAGGGGAGTCTGTGTATATTTGTGGGTTATCCTTTCGGTCAAAAAGGCTGGAAAGTGTATAACTTGTCTACTAATGAGTTTGTGGTATCACGAGATGTAGTTTTCAGAGAAGAAGTCTTTCCTTCTGAAGCTGAATCCTGCACAAGACAAGATGCAGAAGACTGTGCTAAAGATAAAGACTGGATTGAAGATGACATGGTCGAAGAAAGTCTTGAGGAGTTCAATGACAGGGGGAGAACCACAACACAAGAGATGATAACTGATCCAGTCAATAAAGAAACAGCGGATGTGTCTGTTGATCATGAAGTAGAACCAGTGGTGGAAGCAGAACCTTTCTTGAGAAAGAGTGAAAGACAAAGGTTACCGTCGAACAAGCTGAAAGATTACATTCAGTATAGCGTCTCTTGTAATGAAGAAGAAAATGATGTGGGCACTAGTCTGTATCCCTTAGACTGATTTTTTTTCAGATATGCAATTTTCTGACCAACAGAAAGTTTTCCTGGCAGCTATTCAAGCAGAATCAGAACCAAAACATTATGGAGAAGCTGTGCGCATTGAAGTGTGGAGGAATGCAATGCTCAAAGAGGTGACAGCTCTTGAAGACCAACACACATGGGAAATAGTTGACCTGCCTTATGGTAGAACATCACTTGGATCTCAATGGGTGTACAAAACTAAATTCAACTCGGATGGCTCAATAAAGCGTCATAAGGCTCGGCTGGTGGTACTAGGAAACAACCAAGTGGAAGGGGAAGACTATACAGAGACTTTCGCGCCTGTGGTGAAGATGACAACTGTAAGAATGCTGTTGAGACTAGTGGCTGCAAAGAACTGGAAAGTGTACCAAATGGATGTGAATAACGCGTTCTTGGATGGAGATTTAGAAGAGGAAGTGTATATGAAGCTGCCGCCGGGATTTAGACACACTCATCCAGGAAAAGTGTGTTGTCTCAAGAAGTCTCTTTATGGACTCAAGCAGGCACCTCGCTGCTGGTTCAAGAAACTTTCCGACTCACTTGCAAGGTTCGGGTTCGAGCAGTCGTATGAAGACTACTCATTTTTTTCTTATACCAGGAAAGGAAAAGAAATTCGAGTCTTAATATATGTAGATGATCTCATCATATGTGGAAATGATGAGTATCTAGTTCAGAAGTTCAAAGACTACCTCGGGAGGTGTTTTTCTATGAAGGACCTTGGAAGACTGAAGTATTTTTTGGGGCTAGAAGTGAGTCGAAATGATGAAGGAATATTTGTGTCACAGAGAAAATACATTCTCGACATAGTAGCTGACTCATGATGTTTAGGATCGAAGCCTGATACTACTCCTTTGGAGCAGAATCATAGATTAGCTCTTGATGAAGGATTACTACTTGAAAATCCTACGCAGTATCGTAGGTTGATAGGTTGGCTGATATATCTTATCAACACAAGACCGGAATTGTGCTACTCAGTTCATGTACTGTCACAATTTATGCAATCCCCACGAAAGGCTCATTGGGAGGCTGCACTAAAAGTGGTCAGGTATCTCAAAGGAACACCACGAATGGGAATTCTCTTGAAATCAGACAAAGATCTCACTCTGTCTATCTATTGTGATTCAGATTGGGCTGCATGTCCTCTGACAAGAAGATCCTTAAGCGCTTATGTGGTGCTCCTGGGTGGATCTCCAGTGTCTTGGAAGACCAAGAAACAAGCAACCGTGTCCCATTCTTCTGCCGAAGCAGAATACAGGTCAATGGCTGCTGGACTCCGTGAGATCAAGTGGATACGAAGACTGTTAAAGATATTTGGCATTGATCAATCTGCACCGACGCATTTCTACTGTGATAGCAAAGCAGCAATACATATAGCTTCGAACCCTGTGTTCCACGAGCAGACAAAACACATAGAGGCAGATTGTCACGCAGTGAGAGATGCGGTAGCTGAAGGAATAGTCACACTTCATCACGTCAAAACCACAGACCTACTTGCAGATCTCATGACAAAGGCCTTAGGGAAAGCTCAATTTTGTTACTTACAAACCAAGTTGGGCATGATAGATCCCCATGCTCCAACGTGAGGGGGAGTAAAGAGGAAGACAAGACACAGCGAGAGCAGATTAGAGAAAACAGGGGACCGTTAATGGCTGTTGTAGTTTGTTAAGAGCTGTTAAGACATTCAAAGATCGGTTGTGTTGGTTTACTTCTCGATTTTAAATTAAACCGGTTTTGTAATTGATTAGAAAGTTAACCGGTTGGTATGACTCCGGTTAATATAAAACGATTCTTGCTTACACACAAATACACAGATTGTTTTGGAATGAAAAATTCTGTTCTTCGAAATCGATCTTGATTTTTCAAGAAAACATATTCTTCAAGAATCTTCATAACACTCTCCCAAATCATTTGAACAAGCATTATCCATTGTAATAGTAAAGACTTTATCAATCCCCTAAAACAACAAACACTTCTCAATTGTTCTTCCAATCATTTCATCTGAATGGCTTGAAATTTGGCAGAAATTTAGTATCTTCTTGTGCAGCTTCCAATCAGAGTCTACGAAATGTGCAATCAAACACATATAACTCAAATTTTTACAAGATGACCATGTGCCTATGGTAAGACTAACACTTCCAGAATACTTTTTGAACCATTTCTTCAGCTGCTTCTTTCCTCCCGAAACAAAACTAAACAATCTCTAGTCACTGTCCGACGTGAAGGAATATCAAAACGGGGCTGCAATACCCTAACAAATTCTTGAAAACCTTCTCTCTCCACAAATCTAAAAGGCAATTCATCTTTTATAATCATCCTAACCGTAGCACGATGACATGGATCTTTGTTATATGTATGGTACCTTGGAATAACTTCCTTACCACTATCAGCTCCCATATGATGAACCAAAGTTGATTGCTTTACTCGTTTTCCTTGATTATCATCATCTTCCTCATTGTCTCCAAGATTTTATAAAACTTACACCTTTTCAAGTGATTGAGCATAACACTAGTTGTTGAACCAGCATCAGTTCGACCTGCAATCGGTGAAGAACAATAGTTACATACAACTTTGAGTCCTGACTCCATTTTAACAAAGACCACACAATCGATTTTTTCTTTTGTTCTTTTGGCTTTGGTCGCTTCACATCTCCTTCCTCTATTTCAAGGGTTTCCTTTTTCTCACTAGCTCCCATGGATCTTTTTGTTTCCAGCCATCTAGAAAAATATTCATAAACGAACAAACATATATAAATTTCTCTGAACATCAAAAAGGACTTACACATAATCATCAACAATTCTATACAATTTGTTTTATTAAATGACTTACAAGAGAAAAGTGAAAGCAATTGAATTTCTTCTGCTGAATTTTGTTTTATAAGAATTTTGAACGATTGAAAAATGAGAATTTGTAGATAATGAGAGCAAAGAAAAGTATAATTCTTTTTTTTTGTATCTTATGGAGAATTGAACACGACAATTGTGAAATCCAAAAAATATATAAACCAATTTTGATTTTAATTTTAGAATCATTTTTTCTCCCATCTACAAGAAATTAGAAAACCTAGAACTCTAGAAGCTACGAATAAGAAGATAGAATTTTGAAAACATAAACGTCAAAACCTTTTCTAAAATTTACTAATTATTTATTTACAATAAAATTTTATATTTTTCTTTAAAACAGTTAGTAATAGATATTTTGGCATTTTGTTTACGATATCTACCATGACATTAATATATATATATATATATTATATATTATATAACATAGTTTATTATTTATTTTATGTATACATAACTAAAGATTTAATATATCTAATTATAATACACAAATCAGAGCGAATATTCTGCCTCTTTATAAACTTATATTTGTGATTTACTTTGTTTATAACGGATATTGTATTTTGCTATTTGGTTTGTTCCAAAATTTTACGGATATCCAAAATTTTTGTTACAAATTAAAACAAATATCAGATTGGATGATCTTATGGATGTCAAGGGCTATTTCCTAACATATCACCATATAACGATCATGGGGATTTTGTTGAGGGTTCACATGAGAGTGAGAAGAAGTTATCAATGGTAAAGCTGAGTCATTTCAAGAGGGAATTTTGGTTGCCGGAGAATCTAACACTACAAGAAAACATACGTTTTGCGAGGGAAAATTGCGATGCCAAAATGGTGTCGTAAAATTGCTATGCCATTGCAACGCCAAAAAAACGTCGCAAATTTGCGAGGCCATTCCGATGCTTTTGCGACACTCTTGCGAGGACGCAAAATATGTCGCAAAAGCATCGCAAATCTGCGACGTGTTTGCGAGACAAAATTTGTATTGCAGGTTTGCGACAACTTTGCGTTGGTTTTGCGTGTGACTTTTGGGACATCGCAAATCCGTAGCAGAATTTTTGTTTTTTCCCTATAAATATCCTCACATGGGAATGTATTTTGACACCAAACAAGAAGTAATAAGAGAGAGAAACTACTGAGAGAAAATATTGTTCGAGAAAAAAAGTCAAAAAATTATAAATCGTTAAAAAATGACGTCGGAAGATGAAGTGTTCACTTTACGACGATGGATGTATAATCGAAGGGATATGGAGACCGGAGTAGTGACGAAGGAGTTCCGAGATGGGCTGTGAGCATTTATAAATCAGGCGGCAAATAACCCACATACTCCAAATGACGGTAACGTATTTTGTCCATATATAAAGTGTGGGAACAAGAAATATTTGAATATCAATATGGTAAAAAGACACGTTTATAACAGAGGATTTACTCCAAACTATTATGTCTGGTTTTCGCATGGGGAGGGCTATAGTTTGGGTGCTGAAAGTAGTAATATGGGTGGTCGTGGTAATGATCAAGCTAGTCAGGAATATGGTAATATCAACTATGGTGGTAGTATGTTTGAAAACTACGCTCACCTACAAGGAAATATGTCTCATGATATGGTTACAAATGCATATCATGAGAATTTTCCGGGTGTTGTTGAAAATATTAGGGAAGAACCTAACCCAGAAGCAAATTTTTTTTATGATATGCTAGATGCTGCAAATCAACCCATCTATGAGGGATGTAGAGATGGTCTATCTAAACTGTCATTAGCATCTAGGTTGAAGTCTATTAAAAGTGAAGGAAACATAAGTGGGAGAAGTATGAATCAATTTGCTGATGTGCTTAAAGAGTATTTGCCGGAAGATAATAGTTCTGCTGAGAGTTATTATGAAATGCAGAAGGTGGTTGCGGGTCTAGGATTACCATCTGAAATGATTGATGTTTGTAGTGAAAATTGCATGATTTTCTGGAAAGATGATGATAAGTTGCAGGAATGTCGTTTTTGTGGAAAGCCAAGATACCGTGCAACAAAGGGAAGGACGCATATTCCATAGAAACGTATGTGGTACCTTCCAATCACGGATAGGTTGAAACGATTATATCAATCGGAGAGGACCTCATCTGCAATGAGATGGCTTGCAGAACATAAAGTAAATGATGGGGAGGTTACACATCCGTCATATGCAAAGGCTTGAAAACACTTTCAAACGGTACATTCTGACACGCTAAAGAGTCTAGAAATGTATATCTAGGTTTATGCACTGATGGATTTAGCCCATTTGATCTATCTGGTAGACAATATTCGCTATGGCCTGTCATATTGACACCATATAATCTTCCACCGGATATGTGTATGCGACGAGATTTTTTGTTTATGACTATTCTAGTGCCAGGTCATTATGGTGCTCAGGAAACATGTGAACGTGGGGGTAATTGGTACATTCCAGGAAACATGCCTAACGGATATGGTGACTCTCACAATTGGCATAAGAAGAGTATCTTTTGGGAACTCCCATATTGGAAAGATCACTTACTACAACACAATCTGGATCTGATGCACATTGTTAAAAACTTTTTTGACAACATTATGAATACGATTTTAAATGTGCAGGGCAAGAGTAAAGGTAATCTCAAAGCCAGGTTGGACTTGGACGCACTTTGTGCAAGACCCGAATTATATATTACGATGGATGGAAAGCAACCAATTCTGATATTCCGTTTGTCAGGAGAAGCTAAACAAACATTGTTTAGATGGATCACGTCCGATGTTAAGTTTCCGGATGGTTACGTTTCTAAATTTGCAAGGTGTATCGAGCAAGGGAAAAAATATCGGGTATGAAGAGTCACGATTGTCATGTGTTCATGCAGCGACTTCTTCCTTTTGCATCACTTGAGCTGCTTCCAACCATTGTCCATGAATCAATAGCCGATAAATGGTTTAATAGTTTTGATTTTTCTAATTGGTGTAATAATAAAAGTGAGTTGCTTATAAAAGTGATTTGTCTAATATGTAGGGATTGGTGGATTTCTTAGGGATCTTTGTACACGAACACTAACATTGGATGACATAGCTCAATTAGAAAGTAACATTCCAGTGTTGCTTTGTAACTTGGAAAAGATTTTTCCTCCTGCATTTTTTGACGTGATGGAACATCTTCCAATCCATCTACCACACGAAGCAGCTCTCGGTGGGCCCGTTTAATTTAGGTGGATGTAACCGTTTGAGCGATTCATGGGTCATCTTAAAAGGAAGGTAAAAAAATCAAGCAAAAGTGAAAGGAACGATCTTTGTAGGAAGTCTAATTAAGGAAACATCACATTTCACATCATATTACTTTAGTCCAGCATTTCAAACTAAACGACTACAAGTCGGACGATATGGCGATGGAGGGGTTGCACCATCATATGACATTGCGGTACCTGAAATCTTTCGGCAGGTTGGGAGACTTGGTGGAAAATTAAAGGAAGAGTACTGGGAAAATCACACTTACTCCCGTGTAGCTCACAATTACATACTGCGAAATTGTGAAGATGTAGAGCCATTTGAGAGGTATTTAGATATCAAAGTTTATTAATTTATTTATTTATGTACACACAAATCATACATACTTTATTTGCAGTGAGTTTGACAACCAGATACGGGAAGCCTTCCCTAACTTGCAAGAAACAGAATATGACACATATAAAGAACGTGATTTCGTGGGTTGGTTAAAATACTATGTAAGCTTTGCAAAAATAAATTATTGCACATTTATAAATGTTTATTTTGTAGGTTAAGAATGGATGTTCTGGCAAACCTATGCCTTTATGGTTGCGTGAGAGTGTTGATGATCCTATTGCCAGAATTGTAACAGCTCCAATGTATTTCACTCGCGGCTATACTTTTCATACATATGACCATGGTTCCAATAGATCAACGACAAATTACGGGATTCATGTGCCTGGTGAAACTTACTTCTACAGCGTTCTGAACAAAATCATAGAAGTCACATATCCTGGAGTGATTGGTTTGCGATGCGTTTTGTTCCAATGTCATTGGTACAATACGACTGCCGGTTGAGGAGTTTGCACTAATAACTTAGGGGTAACATACGTTAATTGAAGCCTGACGTATTCCAAGTTTGACCCGTTCATTCTAACATGTGAAGCATAATAGGTGTGTTTCATTCCATATCCTCGTATAAGGCAAAGGCGTGAGACATAGCTTTCTGTTATAAAAGTGAATCCGAGAGGTCATATAATGGTGGAAGCCGATGATGTGGTAATGCAACAAGAAAGATCATCAGAACTCGCTATAGCTGTTGAGTCCACAGAACAAATCATACATGCACAACAAGAAGTAGAAGACATTGTTCCTAACGATACAACCGAATATCATGATGATTCTGAAGAGTTCAACGAGAACGAGGAAGACACAGAAGAAGAGGACGATACCGATGAAGAATAACAGAATAATTAAATTAAATGTTAGAGAAAAGTTTCCATTAATGTTACTATCTTAAATCTAGAATCTTGTATATTAAGATATTTTAAAATAGATGCAAGAGCCATGCGACACTCCTGCAAATTTCCACTTTTTGCTACACCCTTGCTATGCGGCATATGAAACATCGCAATTCCGTAGCAAGGTCTAATTTTTTTCCCTATAAATAACCCTCCATCTCAATTTATTTTGTTAACAACTCATTTGAAGTTAGAGAGAGAAAGTAGTGGGATAATAACAATTCTTTTTTTTTACAAAGAAAGATTTGCTAGGCTCCTACCTTTGTCTGAAAAATGTTGCAAGTTTGTAATGCTTTCTTGCGGTATGTAACCTATGACGAAGTAGGGGCCTAGTAAATCTTTATTTGTAGGAAAAAAAATCCCTGAACATGAACCCGAAATAATAACGGTATAAGGTCTCGGAACCTCCGGATCAGTTAGTCCGATTAAAGATAGGTCTCCGAACCTTTTTTTTTTAATTTTGCTAGGCCAATGCGACTTTAATGGTCCAAATGTCGCAAGGGACTAGCAAAATTTGCAAGACCCTTGAGACATCTTGACCAAAGATGTCGCAATGGCATAGCAAATGTTTAAAATTTCAAATTTGATATTAGATTTTGTACTAAGTGATTTGCGTGTGGGTTTAAAAATTTGGTGTTGTGCTACGCCTTTGCGACATCTTTGGACTGAATGTCGGAAGGACCTCGCAAATTTGCAAGACCCTTGCGATATCTGGATCAAAAATGTCGCAATGGCATAGCAAAATTTTAAAATTTCATGTACCAACATCTATTAGAGGGTCATTAAGGTTTTTTAAATTTTTCCTGTGCTACGCCTTTGCGAGATCTTGTGTCTAGACGTTGCAAGGGCGTCGCAAGGCGTGGAAACCCTAGGGGAGTCGCAAGGCTATCGCGTCCCTGCGAGGGCCTTGCGACGCCGCTCTAAATTTAACACGCGTTTCTTCTCTTGCGATTTCTTTTTCTTCTCTCTCATTTCTTGCCGTCTCTGCCTCGCCGCCCTCGGTGCGTCTTCTCTCCGCCGCGCCGCCTCTCCTCTCTCCTTCTCTCCTTCTCTCCACCGTCGCCTCTCCTTCTCTCCTTCTCCACCGCCGCATCTCCTTCTCTCCGCCTTTCGCGTCTCCCACCGGCGCCGGTGACGTGCTTGTTCTCTCAAGGTACAATAGATTAGGATTAGATGTAGGATTTGAATTGTAGATCTAAGATTCAAATTTTAGATCTAGGAATGAATTTTTTAGATCTAGAAATGGATTTTTTGGATCTACGAATGGAATTTTAGATCTAGGATCTTAGAAGTCGGATTTCGTAATTAGAGAATTGCTAATATTTTTCAAAAAATTTCCGGAATTTGAAACGATTTTCGTATTTTTTTAAATGTTTTTTGTTTTATAAATTAAATTTCGGATTTAAAAACTTTTTTCAATAATTTATTATATTATTTTCAGATTTAGTAAACGTTATTAAAAATTTTCAAAACATTTCTTTGATTTATAAATTAATTTTCACATTTAACAACATTTTTATAAAAATAGTTATGTAATTTTCAGATTTATTAAATATTATTAAGATTTTATTACACGGTTCTTTGCTTTATAAATTAATCTTCGGATTAAAAAACCTTTTTTAAATTTTTTTATATATTTTCAAGATTTAGTAAACGTTTTTAAAAATTATCAAATTTTTGGATTTTATAACAGTTATTTTTCGGTTTAAGTTTTTAAAGTGACTTTCGAGTTAACATAACGTCAATTACACTACTCTAGTACTCTTTATTCATAATTTCATTTTTATTTTATTTAGATGTCTAGATCTCATATCCCAGTACCTAACATCAGATGCAACTACGGGGATGACGATCGAAGACATACTTTCAGATCCGGTCCACAAGTAGTGAAACTATTTTAGTTAGCGATTTTTCTCTCTCGAATAGGGGAGACTCTGGCGGCTAGGATTAGGGTTTCGGGTAGGGTCCAGGGGGGTTTCCGGGGCGATCTTTGTCCTCGGCAAAGTCTAGGGTCGGCGATATGGAGAGGGGAGTTATGTCGGAGGAGTTTTCAGAGTTTTAGAGGTAGGTTTTTGGGTTTTTCGTTTTGTCGGGGGAGTTTTTGGGAGGGGGATCTTGTCGATTCTCTCTAGGATTTCTTGGGGAAGGTGTTGGGTCTTTTGGTTTGGGATTAGGGCTGGTTTCAGGTGAGATTGGGGATCTGGGTGGCTATTCTCGGTTTGGGGTTTTAGGCGAGAGATTAGTGGCAGAGGATCGGAGACTCCGGTGCTTTGCGGTTTCATTTAGTTTTCAGTTGAAGTTGAAGCGGTGCTTTGGGGGGGGGGGGATCTTTGAGGTTCCTGGGTATCTTTTATGGTGTCCAAAGTCTCACAGAGCAGTCAAAGAGTGGCGAATCCCCTCGGTTTTAACAGATTTTCCAGAGCTGGAGCGGTTACTGCGAAGTACATTCAATAATGGTGTACAGAGGTAAGATATTATGTTGATTTTTCAGATAGTAGGATTGGAAATAGAGCGTTGTTTGGATGTTAGCTGTGTAGATTCGACGACAAGACATTATGTATGTGCGAGAAGATTAATATCAAGTTGGGGGACTAAGACTTTCCTCTCTGGGAACATTACTTCTAGAGAATGGGCAATTGGTATGATCCTGACAGGGAGGGGTGATTTGAGATTTGGGGAAGGGGAGATCCAAATTCCATGTGGTCTAACCCTTTTACGATCTCAGGATTTAGTAATGGTGAACGCCTTTGTAACAAGATAAGGTGTGTACTTGGTCTGTCAAGGTCAAGTTATAATGGTCTCGGTTTCTGAGTTGTGTGGTGTAGTTAGTATTATTCAAGTACTCAAAGTCATCTGTATTCATATGTATTGTGTATGGAGTAGAGGCAAATGGTGGGATGGGTTTTTCATCATTTATGGGAAGCTGAGTATCATGAGTTGTTTTGGTTATGTAAGGCTTGTTAGTGGAACTGTAGATGTAAAGAGTTTACAGTTTTTGATGATGAGTAATTATGTGCTTCAAATTATACAACATGGATTTTTCTTTCAAAATTTATCTATGATTTGTATCTCATATTGGTTTTTTTTCTTTACATGGAATGGGAGGTTAAGGACAAAGAGTTGGTTAGGGGAAGTTCGGCTAAGGAGAAAAAATGCTCTGACCAAATTTTACGTGGAGGCGGAGGACGTATATGAGGTAAGTAATTCTGAACCACCAAAAGAAATTGAATGCAAGTTCTACTTAAAACGTAATCAAAAAATAGTGCAATTTTTGAATGTCATTTTACTTTCAAATGTGAGGCTCGTAGTAGTTATCAAGGAAGAAATTAGGTCAGAATTCCATGGCTTGTTAATATGGATAACATAACCTATCTTTGGAGGTGTAGGTTGGAGAATATTCGATTATTCATATTATTTTGAATACAGAAGATTGATTGGATTTGTTGGTCAAATATATCGTTTATATAGGGATTGGTTATGCCTATATATTAGGGGTATTAACGAATTAATTATAATGGATAGTTTTCAAAATTTAAATATAAGATATAAAGAGTGGAGACATCGCAATAATTTTCCGTTTTCTTTATTTTACTATCCTCGATTTTAAAGAGTTCTTTGTGCGGGTTTAGTTAAGGTGGAGATGGCCCAGTTATGTGTAAACAAGAAGAGTTTGGAGGTCAAACCGCCTCCTAGACTCATGAAAATAAAATTCCTAGGATATGGATACTTTCTTCTTTTGGATGCCACAATTCTGGAATCTAGTGGGATGGGTAAGTGTGTTAAATCTGGGAAATGGTAGATTTCAATTTGAGTTCAAGACAGAAGAGGATTTGGCAAGCGTTTTAGAAAACGGCTCAATCAACTTCGATGGGTGGATGATTTCATATGCACCTTAGAAGGCGATGGCCGATGCTGATTACCCGAACATGATTCGTTTGTGGATCAAGATTACGGGAATCCCTTTTGAGTATAGAGTGGAAGAAGTATATCGGTTAGGTACTCATTGAAATACCATGCTCTAAACCTTCAATTTTCTCTTCAATCTCAGAATTTGAGGAAGGGAAAGAATCTAGGATTATGTTCGAATACAAACGCTTAGTAGGTTTCTGTCGTCTATGTTATAGGATGATGCATGATGTAGATTCATGTTATAAGGCTAAGTCAGAAGTTAGAGAGTCTAGTTTAGATGGTAAAAGGAAAATGGGGTTTCCTGATAGATCTAAAAGTTTTAAAGGGGCGGTCATGGGGGGAAAAGAGAACCCGAGAGCAATTTCGCGATCCATGTCCTTGAGAGACAAGTCAAATGGTGGTGAAAGAGATAGGGAATTACCCCTGCAGCTGTCTCTGTTGGAGGAACCAGACAAGGTACTCTTTATACTGGTATTTTTGTATATTGGTATCTTTGTTTATTTGAGTAACGTTCAGCTTAATGTTGTACAAGGAAGTGAAAAAGTGGTGGCTTAGGGTCCGATATCTGTAAAGAAAGTAAGAAGATCTCTCTTTCAGGAAGGTACAAATGGGACAAAAGGATTGGTCGAGATGGCTTCAATGGCTACTGCGGTAATATCCGAGGATCAGATCTTGGAAGAAACTTTGGTTCAAGTCGAGACATATATGGATCATAGGGCTGAGATGGAAACAGAAGCGGCTGCAATGCAGAATGCGGGCAGTTTAGATTACTCCGAGGAAATGATAGATGCGGTTGCAGAGCAATTGGAGGATGAGGTCTTAGATACTCTTGCATTGGAAGCGGTGATGCATACTAGACAGAACATGTCCGAGGAACAAATGGCCGCAATCCACGCTGAATTTGCGGCAAAGCTGCAGAAATGTAAGGAGGGTCGTGTATCAAAGCCTCCTCTTGAGCCATGTAAACCCACATCAAGGGCGTTAACTCCCATGCGAGGAGTATGTACAAAGAAAATGACACTATTGGGGACTATGTCTCGACGAAGGACACCTCAAACAATGAAACTCAAAGAGGGCAAGTCAAAGGAGCTAGATAAGAGCTCAATGAAGTTTTAATTTATGTTTTTAAAAAATTTATGTTGGAACTATCAAGACATTGGAAATAACATCTCTATTAGTTATTTAAGGGATATTTGGAAAAATTTTAAAACAGATTTAATTTTTTTGTCAGAAACAAAGAATAACTATCAATTTTTAGAAAACTTTCAACTACATTTAGGTTTTAAATACCTAACAACGGTGGAACCGGTGGGTACAAGTGGCGGTCTAGCATTATTTTATCTGGATAATTTTAATATTAATATAAAATATAATGATAAAAATATGATAGACATATCTTTAGAAATCATGGGGGTCCAATCCTATATAACTTTTTATATGGTAATCTAGTTCAAGCTCGTCGAGCCAATGTTTGGGAACATTTAATAAAAATGGGGACTACTAAAATATGTCCTTGGTTAATTAGTGGCAATTTCAATGAATTAGCAGGAAATCATGAAAAGCAGGGAGGAGTCCCGAGAAATCCAACTTCATTTTTGGATTTCAAGCACATGATTCAAGTCTGCGGATTAGTGGATTTTCCAAAACAAGGAAATATTTGGTCATGGAGGTGAGTAATGAAAAACAATATAATTAGATGTGTCCTAGATAAAGCTTTTGGTAATGGCGAGTGACATGAGTTATTCCCTAATTTGGAAACTCAATATTTGGATTTGATAGGTTCAGATCACCAACCAATATTAGGGTGCTTTCAGGATCAGACCCAGAAATCTAAAACGAAAGGCTTCTGTTTTGATAAAAGCTAGATAAGTAAACCAAGGTTTAAAGATTTAGTGGAAAAAGGTTGAAAGGGAAGTTGCTTTCGTCAGAATCTAACACTGACTGAGCGAATTAGAATTTGTCGCAAGGAAATTTCTCATTGGAGGAGTAAGTGTGTACAATCCAGGAATCAAAAGTTAAAGGAGCTCAAGCGGATTGTTGAGGATTATAATGCGAGTTCCACGGTTGATCCTGGACTCATAGCTGACGCTAATGCAAACCTCAAACAAGTATATGTGGAGGAGCAGACCTACTGGAAACAGAAAAGTAGGACAACTGGTTTCCATAGGATGATGAGAACACAAAGTTTTTTGATGTTGTAGCCAAAAAGCGAAGAGCAAGGAACATAATAACTGGTTTATTGAATGAGAGGGGCAATTAGGTCACAATAGAAGGCAAAATTCTAAGAGAAGCGACGTCTTTTTTCTCTAATATATTTACAAGTACGACTTCCCTAGACATAAGAGTAGAGGGAATGGAAACTAAAATTATTGAGTTAGATAATCAGTTGGTGATGCGGCCCATAACGGAAATGGAAGCCAAAACGTCTTTGTTTATGATGGATCCAGAGAAAGCACCAGGTCCAGATGGAATGACATGAATTTTGTTATCAATATTCTTGGGATATAATTAAAGATTATTTATTAACATTGGCAAATAATTTCTTACAGCATGGTTTTTTTAGAAGGGTTTAAATAAGACTAATATATGTCTCATTCCAAAGGTATCTCGACCTAGTAGAATGATAGAATTTAGACCGATTAGTCTCTGTAATATAGGATATAAATTGATATCAAAAATATTATGTATTCGACTTAAAAGGGTGTTACCTAGAATTATATCTTAAACACAGTCGACTTTTGTTGTTGGGCGGGTCATTTCAGATAATAGATTGATTGCTCAGGAGATGTTACACACTCTACGTACTAATAAAGTTGTCAAGGGGCAGTTTATGGCAGTAAAAACATATATGAGCAAAGCCTATGATAGAGTGGAGTGGAATTTTATTCGTGTTTTGTTACAAAAGCTGGGTTTTTGTGAGAAATTAATAAATTGTATCATGTGGTGTATAACAAGTGTGGAACATTCGGTAATAATAAATGGGAATGCAGGGGGACGAGTTATTCCGCAAAGAGGTCTAAAACAAGGAGACCCTTTATCTCCCTATTTATTAATTCTATGTACATGAGTCCTCTTTGCTAAACTAAAATTAGCCGAGCAGCAACAGCTAGTAACTGGAATAAGAATAGCGCGGGATAGCCCGGTTGTGTCTCATTTACTCTTTGCGGATGATAGTCTGTTTTTCTGTAAAGCGTCCCAACGAGAGGCAACACACATACTCAATATTCTCACAAAGTATGAATTAATTGCGGGTCAGAAGATTAATTTTAATAAATTTTCGATACAATTTGGGAAACTGGTGTCGGAAGATAGTAAATCTGCAGTTCAACAAATTGTGGGGATACGGAACGTCGGGGGAATGAGAACATATTTAGGCATGCCAGAAAATATTAGTGGGTCTAGGAGAACGATTGCAGGAAAGAATAGCTAATTGGTCATCAAGGTTTCTCTCAAAAGGGGGGGGGGGGGATAATTGAGTCGGTAATAGCACGATTCTGGTGGGAAAATTCGGATTCATCTGGAGGAATACATTGGAAGACAATGGCAGAAATTATGCAAACCAAAGGCTGTGGGAGGACTGGGTTTTCGGATTATGGAGGATTTTAATACGGCATTACTTGCTAAGCAATTATGGCGATTGCTATTATATCCAGAGTCTCTTTTGGCTAGAGTGTTAAGAGGGAAATACTATAAGAATACTTGTTTGCTAAAAACGAAACTGAAAGTATCCTCATCATTTGGATGGAGGAGCATTATCTCTGCTCGTCCACTATTATCTACGGGCATTATTCGTAAGATTGGAAATGGAAAGGAGATACGAGTGTGGAAGGATGCTTGGATCCCGTACACTATTCCAAGACCAGCTATTTGGTCAGACGTGTACTAATACTAGAACCTAACGGTTGATCAATTCATGTATTTAGGTCAGGTACATGGAAAGAAATCTTAGTACGTCATTATACACAAACGGGCAGTTATACGGTCAAATGTGGATACAAATTGGCAGACGTGGGTTTGTGTTTGGAAGATAGTAGGCTCGGGCCATCCTTCCATAAAATATATGAGACAATATGGAAAATAAATTGTCCAAATAAGATCAACCATATTATTTGGCAAGCAATGGCAGGCGGTGTTGCAGTTCATCAGAATTTAGTTAAGCGCAGACTGGGCAATGATTCTCGCTGCTCACGGTGTGATGCGGAATTGGAGACTATAAATCATGTTTTATTTGAGTGCCCACCAGCGATACATGTGCGGGCTCTATCCCCTCTTTTGTATGTACCAAGGGTGTTCCCTAGAAATCCAGTCAGGTATAACTTAGACTATATGTTTTGGCGGATATCAATTATGGCAAGGTAGATATGTTTCCATGGATTATTTTGCAAATCTGGAAAGCACGAAATAGTTTTTGTTTTACAAACAACGACTTAGATCCAAGTTTGGTCTTGACTAGAGCAAAATTGGAATATATGGAATGGTTGGGGGCCCGAAAAGACCTTAATAAACCATGTGACCAACACAGGTTAAATATCGACTTTTATAAGTCCGATTCGATATTTCCTTCCACAACAGATCCAATTTTCACAAGACATAAGTGTTTTGTGGACGCTGCCTAGAAAATCACCGACCAACATACGAGTTTCAGTTGGATTTGTTTCCAGATTCAGTGGACGGTGTATTTTCTGCATCAAAACGGAGTCGCAAGAGTTTATCGGCTCTGCACGCGGAGGTGGAGGCAGCGCTATGGGCTTTGAGATCATTACAAGCATGACACGTCACTGAGGTCAAGATTTCGACGGGAGACGGCGGTGTTGATTTTTTATCATCCAGAAGAGTGGCCGGCATTTTTACCTTACCAGGAGGAGTATCAGCGACTAAGATCTTCATTTTCTTTCTGCCAACTATCAGCAATTCCTAGAGATTTGAATCACAAAATAGATGCGTTACCCCGGCTCGCTCGAGTATATGTAGGTGTTGTAGAGTTGTAGTTCTCCGTTTTGGGTCTGTTTTTATTTATTGTTGTTGTTGGAAAAAAAAAATGATTTGACTTTTATATACAATACAATGGAAAAAATTCAACAATAATAGACATTGGTAATAACAAAAGGTTTGAAGGCCATCTCTGTTTCTTAGACGACTCGATTTCGAAATGAGATTTAAGATGGTGTGGAGAAGGTTTCTAAGAAACAAATGGATGAAATTATGGTTCTCTTACACGATTTGGGTATTTTTAAGTTTAGATAGGGGATTAATGTATGAGAAATTTATTATAATAACCTATTTTATTCTATAAATTGTTAAAATAATCTTATTTTTTAAAATGAATCAGATGACCTTTTTTTTTTTTGTCAATAAACCTTTATTTAAATATGATTATTGATATAATTTTCTAGCTTTGTGACCTTAGTTAATATAATATGCCGTTGACAGAAAAAATCGTTAGTATTTGGATAAGCTTAAAATTTAGAATGAAGATGAGAAATAATTTATTCTTTTTAGAATATATACAATTTGAATTGAAAATTGTTCAACAATCACGACTCAATACCTATCGAGAATTAGATAAAAACCTAAAACACAATATTTTAATTTAGAGTTATAGAAATCAGGAATCAATGTATATATGATTTTGGTAGATTTACTACAACTATGCGGGATTTTAGCATATTTACTACAAATCAGCAAAAATTTGGTAAACTTACTATAAGTCTGCAAAATTTTAGTAGATTTATTGCAAGTCTGCTAGATTATGACAAACTTACTACAAGTCAATTGGATTTTAGCAGTTTTTTGCATAATTATTACACGTGTGCCAAAATCCATGAACATTGTTTAATCGTCCACCAATTGAATAGAAACATGGTATATTTTGTGTAATGTGATGATTTGCTTGCCATAGGGAAAATAACATAATTCATATATTGATGCATGGATCGATCTATGTATCAAAGGATAAATTACATGTTTTCTCGAGTTGAAGAGATCAATCCGTCTGTGCATCGATCAATCAATCTGTTCAACTCGGAAAAAATAGGAAATTCTTTCGTTGATACATTGATTGATTGATCCATGCACAAACTGATCGATCCTTGCATCAACAAACGAGTTTATGTATTTTCTTGAAATGAACAGATCGATCGGTCTATGCAATCCAAATTCTTTTTTAACACATCTTTGTTAGAAAATATGAGAAAAAGGAATATATTTAAAACAAGATCTTACAAGATTTTTCACTAAATCAGTTAATCAACTTTAAGTAATTTTGCAAATTATAAATAAAATTTTAGTTGACAGTAAAAACAAAAAGGGTATTTAGGTTTGTAGAATTTTAAATAGAAAAAAATGTAGGAATTTATATATATAAATTCAGTATAAACAAGAAAAATATCAAAGGTTGTAGAATTATTGGTAGTTTGGGTATTATAGAAAGTAGGTTATTTAAAAAATTAGACTATCAAAGTAATTAATTCGGGTATAAGTTTTAGTTTAATCAACATCAGGTTTAGGTTTACTTTGATTCGGGTAATTTTTTGTTTAACTAAATTTGGTTGGAGGTAGTTTAACGCTAATTGATACACAATAAATCAACATTAATTATGTTATGAAAATCCACATTAATGGTCTATGTGCAATTACGTATTTAACTTTTTGTTTCGGGGTGAAATAAGGACTTTAAATTTCAAACTAGTAAAAATAACATTGGGAAAAAATCAAACAAACCTTCAATTTACCAAAAGAGTCGATTCAAACCACGAACTATGGGACCTCTCAAATAAAACTTGGTTTTTTACGTTGACTGTCAAATAAACCGTCAACTTATCTTTGTTTATGTCATTTTACCTCGCCGTTATGTTCTTAAACGGATTTAATTATCCCCGTTAATCTATGTTAATTGGCTCAGTTAGTTGGAACTCATCATTTTGTTAAACACAAACTACCTAGTGTAAAACGGCGTAGTTTTATGTTGTCTTCTTCAAACATTAAAAACCCAAATCGTAACCCTAAGGAACAGCGATTCCAACTTTTCTTCTCTTTTCCTCTTTTCTGATTGTCTGTTCGTAGGGATTTTTGCAGAAATGAGTTCGCAGTCGTCTTCACGCTCTGAAAATTCCGGAAACCGTGGTTTTCTTTCGAAATGTGGATATGGATTGGATGTTAAAATCTTCACATCAAAGACACAAGAAAATCCCGGCATGCCTTTCTTCCGCTGCATAAGTAAAAAAGAGGTAAGATTTACTATTGTTGCTTATCTTTCATGAAGTTCAACTATGGTGTTGTTTGTTTTGGTTATTTAAAACCATTTGTTCAAATGGGTTGAAGATGCCGTTTATGAGGAAGTAGAAGATGTTGTGCCAAAAGTAGGAGTAATGGAGAATGAAATTCAGACTTCCAAATCTGAGATTGAGGAATTAAAAGTTGCACTCGACGATTTGAAGGATGACTTGGATAGGAACATAATTGCCATAAAACAGTTGAGCTTGAAGACTAAATGGTCATTGATTTTGGGCATATGCTTTGTAATCGTTGTCATTGTCTCTAAATACTAGAGGAATGTCTGTGTCAATTCAGTTTGTTGTTGTTTATGTCATTTGGTAGTAAGAAAACAATGTACTTGCTTTGCTCAATTCACTTATTTGCTCAATTCACTGATATGCTCAAATCACTTCGATTATTCATTGTTCATTTGCTCAATTCACTTCTATTGAAGAAAACATTTTAATAAAAGAAACAAAATATAATATATGTTTGTAGAAAACATTCAAATAACCTTAAAATAAGATTCAAACATTCAATGTCAAATAATATTAAGAAAAACAGAACATGCTTTCATAGTCTTAAGAAACTAGAAATCGTTTTAGTTATCTTGAAAAACAGAAAATAGATAGGTGGTGATGCTTGTGGTCCTTCTCACGTAGATTGTGGTGGTAATAGTCTTAGCTGTTGTGGTGTTGCCCCTTGTATGCCTTCTTGTGGTGCCTCTTGTGTGCCTCTTTATGGTGCCTCTTGTGTGCCTTTTTGTCCTCCTTGTGTGCCTCCTTGTAAGCCTTGCGTGCCCCCTTGTGAGCCTTGTGTGCCTCCTTGTGCGACTTGTATTTCCTAATCAGGGACAAAGGACATAACATTTTATCACATAAATAAACCAAATAAAAGAACATATGAGTAACAACAATAGACGACCGGATGCTTCCTTAGTCTTCCTCTTTTCTTCTTTGGTTCACTCGCTTTGCTTTGGTTTTTCCATGATGTCTTGTTGTGACCTTCCTCTTTGCAATTAGAACATGTAATTATCCTAAGGAGATGAGAGAGGCGAGTGCTACTCGATGATGAAGAAGCCTCATTTATTCCTCTCTTCCTAGCATAAATCGAAGGCCTACCCGGATTGCTTTTTCTCCATGGTGGTGGCAACACTCCTAGCCCATTTAATCTAGGCAATAACATCATGCTCTGCTCCATGAATACATGGGATTCCGGCCATTTGCCACTTTCTACACCCACAAGTGATGTCATTCATTTAAACCCTATAACTTTTTCCATTGCAGTCAACTTCACAAAGATTGTTATGAGCCATTAGAATGCTGCAAGCTTGTGAACCTTCAATTATATTATCAATCTCTTCATGTGCTTTTTTAGTGAATCTTGTCTGAAGTCTTTCAGCAATCCTACACCTTTTCTCAGTCCTAACCATGCATTGTCTCCTAATATCCTCCAACATATCTAACAAGGGTTTTTTACTAGCTTGTCTAATGGTCCTATTGAATGACTCACTCAAGTTGTTTAAGATATCACTACAGCAAGTTCCAACCCTAAAGAAAGCTCTAGACCATGTTTGAGGATGTGTGTTCTGCAAGGTCACAAAAGATTTGTAGATTGTACCTTTGCAAAGCTTCCATATTGGCAACATACTCACCATTGCATGATGTCTTGTTGTGACCTTCCTCTTTGCAATTAGAACATGTAATTATCCTAAGGCGCCGAGAGAGGCGAGTGCTACTCGATGATGAAGAAGCCTCACTATGGGTTATTGAGGGTAAGGATCAATGATCAAAGCATCACTACGGGTTCCAGACTTGCTTATAAACTTATTTAGATGACCTTTAAGCAAGAGATCACATTAATCCCATTCATTCTCATGCAATGAGACCTCACTTAAGCTACAACAAGACTTAATCCTCATCAACGATTAATAGCATAAAATGCATTAAATCGACTTAAAACAGCCTACTAACATCCTAGACAATCAATCTCTTGAGCTAGAAATGTTATCTCAACTTAAGCTCTTTCAAACATTTACACAAACACCTTGTGGGTGGGAAACACCAAAAACTCAGATTTCAATTGATCAAAGAGAAATAAGCATTAAGCTCACTTAAACTGAAGAGATCTAAGCCTATTCAACCCTAAACAAGTCTGGAAATCCCTAGATCTACCTTAATCTCCCCATCTCCTCAAGAACCCTAATGGATCTACTCAAACTTCATGAACAAAAACATAAACCCAGAATTTGGAATGTTTAACATCAAAAGATAGATCAAGATGAGATGAATAACAATGATTAAAGAAAGAAATTTAAATAACCAAAGGATCAACAAGGATCTAAGATTCAAGGGGTAAGATTACAAGAGAAAAAAAAAGCTGAAAATCGTAATCCACATGTGAACCCCTATTCCATTGTAAAACCACAATCTAATTACATCAAGGCTTAGCATATTAACCAAATACTCCCTAGTACTTAGCTAGACTCTAAGAAACACAAATTTGAAACCTATTTCTAAAAGTGCAGACCGCAAGAGGAGCAATTGATCAAAGATCTTGGGATTCAACTTCCCTAAGTTCAGCTAGACTTTATTAATTCAGCATTTTAGTCACTTCTTACTTCAACTCCTATTTCTGCTCGAACTCACGCTTATTTGCTATAGCTTTCTCAGTGAACATGAAAAAGTACGGGTTTACGCAGTCCCGATCCACTTTAGGCATCAATGTAATAACTTCCTCAGTGAACACAAAAAAGTACGGGTTTACGCATAATCATGCTCCACTTTAGGCTACATTATAATGGTTTTATCAATGAACATGAAAAAGTACGGGTTTACGCACAATCCCCGTTCATATTAGACCATATTATACGAGCTGAGTTGTAAGAAGGATGTTTTTATCTTTTTCAAATGCGTTTCTTTCTACTTAACTAGCTGAAGTCAAGGAAGGACAATAGACAATGCATCTCATGCCCCTAATCTGGCAAAAATTAAATCTGATTATGAGGAAACAAAGCTGGTCCTTTTGAGACACAACATAGACACCGGTTCTATGGAAAAACGATATACCAATCAGTGTTCAAAAGGGAAGAACGCATGTCCAAGAATTTACTATGGTTATTTAGCCAATCAACCTAGCAAGACTGTCTATCATTAGCACGATGATTCCCAAAATTCTAAACTCAATCCTATATGAATGCAATGCAGCTACATGAAGACTCTATTTTTGAATTATGCTTTTTCATGGTTTTTCAAATTTTTATGGATTTTCTATGCCATAAGTGATATGAAAATGATGAATGAGAAAAATCAAAGCTAAGAATCACAGAAAACAAAGTCAAATGTCCTCTAGAACACTCCCTCAAACTTAAATCACACAGTCTCATGTGTGGATAAAAGCCCGAAAAAGGATCCTAGACCAGCAAGTCAAAAGAAAATATTCAATGGTATATAAAATGATGGGAAGGAGTTTGTACCTCTCAGAGGTTAAAGTAGTGGGCTGTTGTTGCGTGCATTGCCTCTAAGCTATAGCCCCCAGTCTACTGGCGACGCTCAGACTCTCCTCGGTCGAGTGTGCCGGTCGAGCATCCTGCTTCGGATTGACGCTCGACCTAGTGATGCTCGAGCGTCTGGCTCGAGCGTGAAGTTCCAATCTCGCACTGCGTCCTATATGCAAATGCGACAGTGTTCGCAGAGGAGTGCCTAGTTGGTACTGGTTGTTGTTTCCGATCGCGATTCATAGAATCAGAGTGACGCCTCGGGTGATCTTGCCTTGATGATTGGCCTCTTTCCCTTTCCAGAGCTGCGATCCTTGTGTTCAGTTCCTCATTCTCTCTTCTCATAGCCTCATCACTAGCAACCAGCTTCTTAACCTTTTTCATGAGCCACTTGTTCATTTTCTGCAGTAGACCAATGTGCTTGTGGGCTTCTTTCATCGGGACCCCTTGTCTTGGCGGCACAATAAATTCTTCCAAAAAATAAGCCTCGAGATCTATCTCGTCGCTGTCTGTAAGTGATAAAGGTGTTGGAGGACCATTGGGATTGTACAGGGCTTCCAAAGGTGGGTTAAAGTCTGCATTCCTTCCCATTCTAATGGATGTGAGCTCTCTGTTGGGCAGAAGTTGAAAGGCATTCGGCCTTCGGATGGTGGAATGAATATACATGCTTTATGTGCACCCTTTCAGTGGATAGGAACAAACACCTCCTCATATGATCAATATCCATGTACCGAGGTTCTGTCCACTCCTCTTCATCTATGGGTACCACAAACTGTTATAGAATACAAGTCAAAAAACCCCCAACTATGATTTTACCCTCACGCCCACCAGATCTGTTATCCCTAGCCCAATCTTGATATGTGGCAAGCTGGGTTGGAAACTGAATGGTTAACCCAACCTCATTTCTATCTCCAACAATAGGAGAACCGTAACTCCTTGTTCCCACTATGTACTTTAATGTGGTGACCAACATTTCCTCTCTCCAAAGTTGATGGTCCTTGTGGTGAAACGAGAGAAGAATGATGAGAATCGGTTCCTTGTTGTGGCAATTGTGCGCCATAGATCCTCATGTTCTCCTCTATCAAAATCTGGACCATAGCTCTCTGATTTGGCCCTTGGGAAGCGGAATAAGTCTCTAAGTGCCTTGAAGGTAAGCATGTAATCATGTCCCCCTTATTGTGAAGTTGATATAGCCACCACCTTGCTTCTCTTGGAGACCCACATTATCCGAAGCATAAAGGACTATTTGGATTGTGGGCGAAAAATTGGACGGTTTCCTCTTTGTAAGCATGAGCCGTGCGAGAGAAAAACATGGACAACCCACAATTCTGCAACATTAGATCCACATCCCGAGTGAGCTCCACCGCAGTCATCGCCTATTTGCATGGATAAAGGGTCCCCACAAAGTCCATTCTCCGCAGATCGTGCAAAGCCCTTTCCATATCGTGTTTCTTCTTCCTCTCATTCTTCCTTAGCCCAGCCAAAATAATCTCCCTTGCCTCCTCATCTTCTTCATTCTCATACCTAGCCTCATGAAGTGTCTCTTTCACAAAATCCGCTTCAATATCCTCCCCAACATCCTCCTCATGTTCACCTCCGTGGTATTCCACTATAACATAATTCTCATCCATGTATTCGAGCTCATCTTCTGTCTCACTAGCTGATTGGATTATCAGCTTTCTCCTTCCCTTCTTGTCGGGTTTTGATTTGCTCTTGGATGACTCTCCTTGGTGAGGTTGGCTTTTGTACCTCGCATTATTTGTTGCCCTAAGTTAGACAAGGCTTGCATGATGTGCTTTCCAATCAGACATGGTGGTTATTTTCTCAAAAAGGTGATGATGAAGAACGCTCGAGCTGGTGTAAGTCGAGCGTTTGCTTCTCTGTGGCGGACCGGTCGATGTTTGGCAAGAACAGCGTTTGAGACTTTTTTTCCTCTTTTTCGCAATGAATTTTGTCCCATTATAATTGTTTCGTTGCTTTTGTCAGGTGGAGGAGTGCATGCCTCGAATTGTACAAGAGATATGCTCCCTCGAGCAGGACGCTTGACTAGGCTTTGGTCGAGTGTTGTCTGTCACAAGACAGACACACATGCTCGAGTGTGACCCTCGACCATGCTTTGGACGAGCGTTGTTCCATCTCGTTAATTTGGGTCTCCCTCGTCCTGTCGTGGCCCCACCTTGCCTGTAAAACGCACAAAAACCTTCCAAACATGTGCGGGATTAAACTAATGCAATTAAAAATCAAATCTATAAGAGTACCAAAAAGAAATCGGATATGCAAAACTAGATGTTAAATAGAATGTATATATAAATGATATCTTTGAGATTGCCTCCCAACTGCACTCATTTATAGTCTCGAGCTTAACTCCCTCATATTCATTGGAGATAAGGTGGCTCATCGAGAAAAACCAAAGTTCCTCAGGAATTGTGCACTTAGCCAAGTACGGTTTAACTTTATGGACATTCACTGTAAATTCCTCTCCTTTGTTGTTGGATTAGGTAACAACTCCATAAGGTAAAACGTGTAAGAACGGACCAGACCACTTCGATCTAAGTTTACCCGGAAACAACTTGAGACTAGAGTTAAAGAGGAGTACGTGATCACCGGTTGTGATTGTCTTTGACTTTCATGGGCTGCCTTAGTGCGATCATTATATGCCTTAGAGCTGTCATATGCCTCAAGTCTGATTTCCTCTAATTCATGCAAATTCGTCTGCCTCTTTTCTTGGGTTGTCTTGAAATCGAAATTCAGAAGCTTGGTAGCCCAAATGGACCTCGAGCTCAACCGGCAGATGACATGATTTCCTATAGAGCCGCTGAAACGGTGTTCTCCCAATAGGCGTCTTAAAAGCAGTCATATAGGCCCAAAGAGTATCATCCAATCTGGTTGCCCAATCACGCTTAGAGATCCCTACTACCTTCATCAAAATAAACTTGATTTGTCTACTGGACACTTCAATCTGCCCAGTAGTTTGGGGATGATATGGGGTTGCTACCTTATGTCTAACCCCATGCTTCTTGAACAAGCTCTCAAAGACTTTGTTGACGAAATGAGATCCTCCATCACTAATCACAACTCTTGGTACTCCAAATCTGGGAAATATAATGTTCTTGAATAATTTTAGCACCATCTTGGTATCATTTGTGGGGCATGCAATGCCTTCTACCCACTTCGAACCGTAATTCACAACAAACAGAATGTAGCTATTTCCCAAAGATGGTGGGTTAAAAGGTCCCATGAAGTTTATCCCCTAACAATCTAACACCTTTATCTCCAAGATAGGATTCTGAGGCATCTCATTCCTCTTGCATATGCTTCCCATCCTTTGACAACGGTCACATCTGGATATAAACTCTTGGCAGTCTCTGAACATGGATGGCCACCATAAATCGGATTGAAGAATCTTCTGTGTCGTCTTGAATGTTGTAAAGTGGCCACCATATTCGGATCCATGACAATGTCCCAATATCTTCCTAACTTCCTTTTCTGACACACACCTCCTAAATAGCCCATCAGATCCCTTCTCATAGAGATACAATTTATCTCAAAAGTATTGCTTGACATCCCTGGAGAATTTCTTTCTTTGGTAGGAATTCAAAGTCTTAGGTAGTTCCCACCTACCAATAAGTTCACCAGATCAGCGTACCATAGCAAGTAAGCCCCAACAAGTTTCGACTCGAGCGTCTGACATAGAAGCTCAAAAGTTTTTCTTCTGGCATATCATCGTCTATTGGCATAGATCCTTTCACTTGGATCCTAGATAGGTGATCTGCAACACTATTTTCTACCCAGACTTGTCTACCACTTCATATCAAATTCCTGCAATAGTAAGATCCACCTAAGCAATCTAGGCTTAGCATCTTTCTTCTTTATTAAGTACCTCAGAGCTGCATGATCTGTATGTACTACAACTTTCGACCCAACCAAATAAGATCTCAACTTCTCAAAGGTAAACACCACTTCAAGTAATTCTTTCTCTGTTATGGCATACTTATTTTGTGCATCGTCCAGTGTTCTGCTAGCATAGTATATAACATTTAGCTTATTATCCTTCCTTTGCCCTGAGACTGCTCCAACAACATAGTCACTAGCATCACACATTATCTCAAACGGGAGGGTCCAATCTGGTGCTTGAACAATATGTGCTGTCACTAAGACTTCTTTAAGCTCCAGAAGGCTTTAAGACACTTTTCATAAAAGATGAACTCAATTTCCTTACAGAGGAGACGAGTTAGAGGTCTAGCTGTCTTTGAAAAATCCTTAATAAAGCGTCTATAGAACCCCACATGTCCCAAGAAACTCTTGACATCCTTAACTGTTTTGGGAGGCTGTAGCTGAACCATCACTTCTATCTTGGCTTTGTCAACCTTAATGCCTTTCTGAGATCTTATGACCCAAGATAATACCCTCTCGCACCATGAAGTGACACTTTTCCCAATTGAGCACAAGATTTGTTTCAATGCACCTAGATAAAACCATGCACAAGTTTGACAAACAAGATGAGAAAGAAGAGCCATATACAGAAAAATCATCCATGAACACCTCAACCATCTCCTCAGTCATATCCAAAAATATCAAAGTCATGCAACATTGAAAAGTATGAGGTGCATTACACAAACCGAATGACATTCTCCTATATGCAAATGCGCCAAAGGGCAAGTAAAACTCATTTTTTCTTGATCATTAGGATGTATATGGATATGGAAGAATCCACTATATCCATCAAGGAAACAATAATATGAATGATTAGCCAGTCTCTCTAGCATTTGATCAATGAAAGGTAAGAGATAGTGATCTTTCCTAGATGCATAATTCAACTTCCTAAAGTCTATGCACTTCCTATGCCCTGTGACAATCCTAGTGGGAATCAAATCATCATTCTCATTCCTAACAACAGTGATTTATCCCTTCTTAGACACACAATGCACAGGGGATACCCATTTACTATCTGAAATTGGGTAAATAATATCATCTAGCAATTTCAAAATTTCCTTCTTAACAACCTCTTTCCAATTTGGATTTAATCTCCTTTGACGCTCCCTGCTAGAATAGGATTCATTGTCTCAATTTCATGTCAATTCTTCTAGATCACGTCCTGAACTTTGCCTCTAGAACAATTGATTCATCCACAAGTCTTCTTGTAGTCCATAATTATCCATAATAAGCTCTTGAAGTACCTAGAACCCACCCTTATGCAATGTATGCAATGCTTGACACCAAATACACATAATGAACTTAAAAGACCCTAAAACAATGATAATACTGTAAATATGAATGCATAATATGCTAGATGACGCCCCTAAAAAGCGTTAAAATGCAGACACATCAACTCCCCAAACTTAGTCTTTGCTTGCCCTCAAGCAAATGCATAGAGCTAAGAAGGAAGATAGGTTGCTGACAATGGGAACATCTCACCTCAAACAATCAACTTATCAAGCTGAAAACCGTAATCCATATGTGAACCCCTATTCCATTATAAAAACCATAATCTAATTACATCAAGGTTTAGCATATTAAACGTACTCCCGAGTACTTAGCTAGACTCTAAGAAACACAAATTTGAAACATATTTCTAAAAGTGCAGACCGCAAGAGATTGATAAAAGATCTTGGGTATCAACTTCCCTAAGTTCAGCTAGACTTTGTTAATTTAGTATTTTAGTCACTTCTTATTTCAACTCCTACTTCTGCTCGAACTCACGCTTATTTGTTCCAGCTTTCTCAGTGAACACGAAAAAATACGGGTTTACGCAGAGTCCCGGTCCACCTCACGCTTATTTGTAATCATTGTCATTGTCTGTAAATACTAGAGGAATGTCTGTGTCAATTCAGTTTGTTGTTGTTTATGTCATTTTGTAGTAAGAAAACAATGTACTTGCTTTGCTCAATTCACTTATTTGCTCACATCACTGATATGCTCAAATCACTTCTATTGTTCATTGTTCATTTGCTCAATTCACTTCTATTGAAGAAAACATTCTAATAAAAGAAACAAACAATTATATATGTTTGTAGAAAACATTCAAATAACCTTAAAATAAGATTCAAACATTCAATGTCAAATAACATTAAGAAAAACAAAATATGCCTTCCATAGTCTTGAAAAACTAGAAATCGTTTTAGTTATCTTGAAAAACAAAAAATAGATAGGTGGTGATGATTGTGGTCCTTCCTATGTAGATGGTGGTGGTAATAGTCTTAGTTGTTGTTGTGGTGCCCCTTGTGTGCCTCCTTGTGAGCCTTGCATGCCTCCTTGTGAGCCTTGTGTGCTTCCTTGTGCGACTTGTATATCCTAATCACGGATAAAGGACAGAATATTTTATCACACAAATAAACCAAATAAAAGAACATATGAGTGACAACAATAGACGAAATACAGAATGCTTCCTTGGGCTTCCTCTTCTCTTCTTTGGTTCACTCGCTTTGCTTTAGTTTTTGCATGATGTCTTGTTGTGACCTTCCTCTTTGCAATTTGAACAGGTAATTATCATAAGGCGACGAGAGAGGCGAGTGCTACTCGATGATGAAGAAGCCTCATTTCGTCCTCTCTTTCTAGCATAAATCGAAGGTCTACCCGGATTGCCTCCATGGTGGTGGCAACACTCCTAGCCTATTTAATCTAGGCAATAACATCATGCCCTGTACATGACTAATTCCCTCACTGTAAGTGTCACACCACGTTTTTGTCAAATAGAAATCACTCACAAAGTCATCAACTTTCTGTCTTGTTTTAATAATCACAGCTGCTCCATGAATACATGGGATTCCAGTCATTTGCCACTTTCTACACCTATAAGTGATGTCATTCATATTAACCCTATAACTTGTTCCATTGCAGTCAACTTCATAAAGATTGTTCTGAGCCATTAGAATGTTGCAAGCTTGTGAACCTTCAATCATCTTCTCAATCTCTTCATGTGCTTTTTAGTGAATTTTTTCTGAAGTCTTTCAGCAATCCTACACCTTTTCTCAATCCTAACCATGCACTGTCTCCTAATATCCTCTTACATATCCAACAAGGGTATTTTACATATCCTATTGAAGGACTCACTTAAGTTGTTTAAGATATCACTACAACAAGTTCCAACCCTAAAGAAAGCTCTAGACCATGTTTGAGGACGTGTGTTCTGCAAGGTCACAAAAGATTGTGGATTGTACCTTCGCAAAGCTTCCATATTGGCAACATACTCCCCATTAGTATAACTCCGAGCAATCTTCCAGAACAGTCTTTGCAACTCCATATCGTGGTTGTCCCTTCTCCAATTTTTCATTATGTGTCGTGCACACTGTCGAAGTATAGTGTGCACAACTTTGACTAAACCCTTTGACACACAGGAAGCAATGTCAAGTCAATTCTGTTATACAAAATAACTGAATGTAATAACCTGACAAATGTAAAGTGACAAACCAACCTTTTGTTTGTCAAAAATGATGGCTACGTTTCCTCCATCTTGAAGCTCTAAGTTTGCAGCTAATAACCTCACAAACCAATCCCAATTCGAATCATTTTCGATCTCCACCACTGCCCAAGCTATAGAAACTATCCTATTATCACCGTCTCTTCCTATCGCAGCCAATATGTGTCCTTTTATGTCCTACTTAAGGAATGCACCATCTAAACATATGATTGGTCTACATGTGTGTTTCCAACTTTGTCTTTGCGAGTTGAAACATATGAATAGACGGTGAAACTGTTGCTTGCTCCCAATTGTAGGCCCTGGAATTGTCTCAATCTCAAAGATGGAGCCCCTATTAGATTGCAGCACTTCAACTTGGTAATCCCAAATTCGATCAAAGTTAGCCTCATGACTAGCATTTCTTTCTTTAGCAAGTCTCGCTTTTGCCTTTGCACATTGCTCCTCGCTGAGAATGAGGTTGTATTCTCTCTTCACTTTGGCAGCCATCTCATGTTTGGTTAACTTAGGATTTTTCCTCAACCTCTCTTCAAACAACCAAGCAATTATCTTTTTCTTAAGAAGTCTGCTATATTCGGATTAGTACATGAATGATGATCAACGAATACCTTCACTTGCATCTTTTGTAATCTCCTCTCATAAGAACAATACAATCTCCAACCAAATGCTTTATCCGAACATTTAGCTCCTATTCTATCACACTCCGATCTATACATCTTTATGCCATACCTAGACTTCAAAGAGTACCTTAATATAGTTGTCTTCACATCCTCTTGAGAATTGAAAGTTTTTCCCAACTTGATAAACACACCTTCTTCCTCTGGTTCAGTCCTCAAACCAATGTCTTCGTCGACTTCTTCATCTTCATCTGACGGCACTGGGTCTGGAACTCTTTCCTCTTCCCACACATCATCTCTGATGTCCTCATCATTCCCATCAACACCACCATTATCTCTACCTGCAGCTTGCCCAAATTGAGCCACAAAATCTTCACATTCCTCTTCGTCGACACCAAGTCTATTTCCATTCTCTTCCACGTATTCTTCCTCAAATTCATCCACCTCATCATAGTCTCCAACGATTTCATGATCTTCTTCTCCACAAAGGTGACTCTCGAGCTCATTCTCACGAATGTCTTGGTTTTGAGATACATTATGCCCAGAAAAATTAGACGAGGGTGATGTAGGGTCACGATGAATTGGGCTTCGAATTGCATCGCATTTCTTCCTTGGCATCTCCCACTCGGTGGATTGAAAGACTAAGAGAGAAGAGAGGCAAAGAAAATTGGGGATTTTACAAAAGTCAGGGTCTCGTGTTCTACATAAACGACATAAACAAAGATAAGTTGATGGTTTATTTGGCGGTTAACGAAAAATACCAAGTTTTATTTGAGAGGTCCTATAGTTCGTGGTTTAAATTGACCATTTTAATAAACTGGAAGTTTGTTTGACTTTTTCCCCTAATAAGATTACCCCAAAAATTTGTGTAAAACTGATACTAGAACATGAATTGCCAGTCCCAATAATTTCAAAAAGATAAAACAAAAAAAAGGGGTTTTGGGCCGGTTCGGCCAATGAACTGACTTTAGGGTTTTAGGGGATTTTTCGGACGATTTCTGAGCAAGGACAACAAAATTGGAATCATAAATGTTCAATGGTTACTGAATCATAGATGTTTTCTGTCTCCAAGCTTTCTTAATACCAGTTCTTTCATCAAGTTCATCTGCTTCCTGTTATGATTTCTTGTTGATTTCTGGCTTGTCTGGTTTTGAAATTTCAATCCCCATTCCTCGAGTGCCTCTTTACTAATTACTTGGGGTTTATGATTATTCTTGATGCATTCCCTAAAATTCGCATTTGGCTGAAACACAATCTCAGTGAAAGCTTCCGTTTTTACTACTCTAAAGGTGAGCCTTTTCTATTTGTTTTTGCTTCTAACTAATCGCATTCGTCAATACTTGGATTTTGAGTTTTGGGTTATAGATGCCAATATCTAAGCAAAGAAGCTTTCTATGTTCGTTTCGATCAGGTTTGGTCATCGATATTGATATGGCTATGACACGAGAGTTATATGGAATTCTGGTTACTTCAAATGCTATCCATCATCGTACCAAGTATAATCCAGTGTTGATCCGAAGATTTTCACTTTGGTCAACGAGGAAAGATCCCGATCTCGAATCTGCCCTCTCACGTAACAAGAGATGGATGGTTAACAGTAGGCTCAAGAACATTATCTTAAGGTGTCCCAACCAGACTGCACCGATTAAGTTTCTACAGAAGAAATTTAAGACCCTTGATCTGCAGGGTAAGGCCTTAAACTGGCTTAAGAAGTACCCTTGTTGTTTCCATGTTTATCTCGAGAACGATGAGTATTACTGTCGTTTAACAAAACCCATGATGATGCTTGTGGAAGAAGAAGAGTTGGTCAAAGATACCCAAGAGTCTGTGCTCGCCGATAGGCTTGCAAAGCTGCTTATGATGAGTGTTAATCAGCGCCTCAACGTGGTGAAGCTTAATGAGTTGAAGCGGAGCTTTGGATTCACCGATGATTATGTTATCAGGATACTACCTAAGTACTCAGATGTGTTTCGTTTAGTTAATCATAGTGGCAGGAAGAGTTCAATGGAGATCGAACTTTTGCTGTGGAAGCCTGAGTTAGCTGTTTCTGCAGTGGAAGCAGCAGCAAAGGCATGTGGCTCTGAGCCTAGCTTCTCGTGCACTCTACCTTCCACATGGACCAAACCATGGGAGAGGTTCTTGGAGTTTAATGTCTCTCCTTACATATCACCGTATAAAGATCCTGGGGATTTTGTTGAGGGTTCGCAGGAGAGTGAGAAGAGAAACGTTGGTTTGGTGCATGAATTACTCTCCCTGACACTTTGGAAGAAGCTATCAATGGTAAAGCTGAGTCATTTCAAGAGGGAATTTGGGTTGCCGGAGAAGCTAAATGCTATGCTTATAAAACATGCAGGTATGTTCTACGTTGCAAACAAGTATCAGGTTCACACTGTGCTCCTTAGAGAAGGATACAATGGCTCAGAATTGATTCACAAGGACCCACTCGTTGTTGTGAAGGATAAATTTGGGGAACTGATGCAGCAGGGCTTGTATGAGTATAATCACAGGCGATATTTGGCTAATTTAGAGAAGAAGAGAGAGAAAGGGATTGAATCTTTGAAGCCTGTGGTGAGAAAGAAAGAGAAGATTCACGATGGAGATGATACTGATGAGCAAGACTACCATGGGGATCGACCAGGTGGTCTGTTTGATCCAGAAGAGAGGAAACGGTTCTATCAGATTCTCTTTAGTGAGACCCAATAAAAGTATTCTGGTAAAGTTGAAACATTATGTTCTGCGAATTACTAAATCTCAGTTACTCTTTAGGACAGACAGCTTGTTGCTCCCAAGCAGCAGGAGGAGCCCTGGGCTTTGACCTGTACCTGTTGAAGAATGAGCAGACAACTCATAAGCAGTGGCTTGGTCAAGGGAAAGCGACTCTTCATTCACAACAACCGTTAATAGGTGATAGATAGCTCAAGTTGCATATGATTTATGAGCAAGTGTGGTCTCTGTAGCTTACAGCAAAGGCACAATGTCTCAAAGATCGCAGACTATATATATAAAGTTCTCCCTAGACATCACTTCTCTAGAAAAATTTTGCGATGATTGGAAGGTTTGGTTGGTTTCATTGGCGAGTGATTGTTCAACTTCAAGTGGCAGTTCACCATCAAAATTGTTGTAAATAAGATCAAGAACCAAGAGCTGATTAAGTGCAGGGAGGAAACCTTGTGGGAGAGTACCAGAGAGGTGGTTATGAGAAAGGTTGAGATGAGAAAAACGGTGGAGATTAAAAATGAAGACGAAAGATATCCTGAAAGTCCTATATAAAGGCAAAAGAATGAAGGTGACTCGGTTTTCAGGAGAATCATCACAGGAGATTCCTTCCCAGGAGCAACAATCAATGGAAGAATTCCAATGCAAAGGAGAGACTGAGGATGACAATAATTTATCAGAAAAAAAAAAAAGAGAATCTCGATCGTGAAGATTACAAAACAGCTTCTGAAAGACAGAGAGGGAAAGAACATAGAGAAGGATGAAGTGAATCATGTGAGGACAGAGACCATGGATTTAGATCTCATCTTCTCGTGAATCATGGCGAGAACAAGAGAAGAAGAGCCGAGAAGTTAAAACCTTTGAAGAAGAAAAGGAAGAAGCACGCACTTGGAATTTCCCCCCACATGTGGTGTTGTTTGTATAATAAATCAGCTTGCAGCTTCCAAAAGTTTTCCAAGTCCTGAACAACTTAGGATGACATTAGAGCGTCCTTCAGTTCAATGTTAAATTTGCAGTAAATGAGAATGATTGAAAGGTATATTCCGATTTGTACTTCTCTCTGCTATGCATCAGCAAACTCTGTTCTGAGATGGGAAGATTCGAGTGAAATTTGTTGATATGTTTTATTCATGTCTTGAGGAATATGTTACATGAGGAGGTTGTGTCTTTGATATGGACTCCATTGGACACAAAGCTGAGAATGTAAAGTTAATACAGATGGTATTACCGAATGCTAACTAGAATGAATCAAATCATAGAGCTATTCAAGATATAACAAAAGACCAACTTGAGAAATTACCAATTCAACTTCTATTTGCCTTGGTCAAATTTAAACATTTTCTTGGGAAAAGAAAAGGGTATCCGTAAGAAAACAAACAAACTGGTGATCCGAGAACTTCGATATCTCTCAGAGTCTTCTACGTTTCTCCATAACGTTCATTCAACACGCTCTTTTCCTTTCAAGTCGGAACAAAATTTTGATTTCCAGGTTTGCTCCGATTCTCTTCTGCTAATCTTTCCGTCGAATTTCTTCTCTGAATCTTTTGTTTAGGTATGGTTTCATATTTGCTGGGCTGTTCGAGCGATTGAGACCTATTTTTACTGCAAACATTTCATGCTCAATCTTAACATGATCAATGAACGCGTAAAAAAGTTCGATATGCGTGTGTTTATCTGACGAAATCTCATAGAATTTAAAAGTAATTAGGATCAGATCTCGAATTTTATGGTTATAGGATTAGCATCTGTTGGATTACACGAGAATGAACCCTAAAAAAATTGGGTCCACGGATTTTTGTTTTTCTTTTAGGTTAAAGTTTTGTCATGGAACATGTCTCCCAAAACATGAAAACAAGCTAACATTTGATATGACTCGCCTTGAACCATTTAACTTGGGATTGAATTTATCCTATCTTAATACTTTTGTGAAACATTTGTTTCTTGTGAAGGCCTTTAGGAGAGTTTTCTTCCTCTGCTTTCTTTTCTATTTAGTCAGATTGGGTCTTCTCATAACTCCCCTTGATTTTGAATACAGTAATCTTTTCAGACACAGTTTGTGTTAGTTGTCCGTTGTGAAAACTGGTGTTTGTGATTCTTTAGCTCTTGTCATTCTAATTCCCTCATGGGATGTTCGGTTTACTGAAATTTAATGCAGCGAAACACGTCCTGAGCAGCCAAGAATTGATCTTTTTGTCTCCCTACGCAGGTAGATAATCGAAAGCTTATCTTGAGCTATGAGTACGGTGACAAGGCCTTCTTCTTCAGCAACAACCTCTGTCATATTAGAAAACCCTGTCTCTCAATCACAGCCGACTGAAAGATTAGTACTTCGGTTGAACCGAAAGAAGAAGAAAGTTTCATGGAAAGACGGGACTGTTGACAATGAGTTCATGCAGAAGAAGAGTTCAAAAAAATGTTGCATCTTTCACAAACAGAAGCCCTTTGATGAAGATGACAGCGAAGAAGAAGAAGAAAACAACCATGACCATAACCATGATCACTGCGAGTCTGGTGAGGCCTCTTCTTCTAATGATTCTAAAGCCCTTGACTAATTATGTCACATTGCTATATAGAGCTATTGAAGCCTTTCTAATAGAACATGAAAACACACACATTTGTCTGAGCTTTTGATCTCATCCCGTACCTATTCCTGGTTGAGCTATGTACATGTAATTTGCAGATTCATTGCAATGTTGATCTGAACTCCTTGATGCGCTGTTAGCAATTATGTGAATCATTGAAGAAGCTTGCTAACTAGTCAAAGAATAACAAAGTTGTAATATTTCCTTGCGACCTTTGGATATGCTTTTGCAGCTGTGTTTGAAAGGAATTTTGAGATGCATTCGAGTTTATTTTACTGACCAATCTTTATATGGTCTATGATGAGCGATTAAATTTGATTGCGCACTTCTTTTGTTACATAATCATGACCGGAGCGCAACACTTGTCATCAGTCTTCAATGACTTAACTCTTAAAATGCCATTGGCCACATACAGACTTGTGATATCTTTTCTTTCTTTTGGCCATCAAAAGAGAGAAAAACTCTCTAGGCAAAGAAATCACAAGCACACAAGTCATCTTCGAGGAAAGTAAACGCTGATAGCTAAGCCATCTTCGAGGCGATTCGCCTCCCGTATACATATCCCTAAAAATAAAATTATATAGCAAAGTTGTACTAGCAAAGACAAAGAGTGAAAATCATCAATATCCTGCGTGAGAAAACAACTACAAGCTCCGAGCGTCGACTAGGACTTGTGATATCTACAGTTTTAAAGACATGAAAAATACAAATAGAGCTAAAATACCCTAAAGATGGCATATATGAATCATCGAAACTCTATTTTTCGTACGATTTTTAATCCTCCACTACACCAAACATCAAGTCATAAATCCACTATCAAGTTCTTCATTATTTTCTAATAATTAAACTTTTGACACTTGATCAATCATTTTGGAATATTTTATGTGGGCTGCAGAATCATGTGTCTCTAATTTTCTAGTCTGTAAAGTTTGTGATGTCAATTGTTTCAGTTCATTCTCATTCTAAGTAATACATAATTCATTTCTCTTAATCACTAAAAAGGCTAGGCATTAACTTGAATAACTCATTTCAATCGAACCATATGATAGAGATACTTAACTAAACAAACATAAGAATTAACCTTTATTCCTCTTCTTTTTTCTTCTCGAAAAAGCTTTAAGTAAATAAATGAATAATAAAGTCTATAACCACTTAAGTATAACAGAAAATCAAAACAAAAAGCAATCAAGGTTTGGTTTATGTTTACTCATTGTTTTGTCCTATACGTCAACCAAATCTCTCATTCGATCGGATCTCACAATAATAATACTTCGGTCGAATACTTTCTCAAATTCTCCTCCGTAAAAGTTTAAACAAAACTAATATATTCTAACGAGTTATATAAAAATAAATATCTTACAATGTATTTAAACTTGATGGAGAAAATAAAAGTTGTAATCATTTTGTAAATGTACGCCATTAGAGAGACAAATCCCACCTTAGTCCTTCAGTTTAAGCACGCATGCACTATATAATCGTCATTAGTGTTATATATTCTTTCAAGATAGTATTTGCTTGATATGTAATAACACATTATTAAGCTTAGAGAAATGGGAGGTTTAGGTTCACCATGTGGAGGATGCAAGTTCTTGCGTAGGAAATGTGTAGAAGGTTGTGTCTTTGCACCATATTTTTGCTACGAGGAAGGAAGTTCTAATTTTGCAGCCATTCACAAAGTGTTTGGAGCCAGCAACTTCTCTAAGCTCATTTCTAACCTCCCTGACTATGACCGATGCGAGGCGGTACAAACCATCTCTTATGAGGCTCACTCTCGTCTCCATGATCCTATCTATGGTTGTGTCTCCCAAATCTTCTCCCTCCAGCAACAGGTTTCTTTCTCTTATTGTTAATACAGTATCAAAATCAATTTCTTTGTGTGATTCGTATTGTGTGCTGACAAGTGGTTTGAAATACATGTGATAAGGTTGTTAGTCTGCAAGCACAAGTGGTTCTTCTTAGAGAAGAAGCTTTTAATATGCTCCCTCAAGAGGATCCTGGTTGCAATCTGAAGCAAGAAGAGAAGATTCTTGCTCAACAAATCCCCCAAAATCTTCACAATTGGTATCACCAGATAAACTCACACCTCGATCCAATGAGTGATGGTACACAAGACCATGAGCCATCCACTGATCGCAGTGAGTCTCAGTGTAGCTTAAGTGGATCCCTTTACTCTCAAGAGTTCAATTTGCCTTGGTCTGTTTGAGAAGAAGCGAGTACTTTTTCAGAGATTGAAGCTTACATTCATATAGAATCTTCTTTGTTCTTATCTTTTAGACACAATTGTCCATAGTAAGAGGTTTTGAACAAGTGTAACGCTTAAAGACCAAAAAGAGTCATTACTGAGAAAAAGCATAACGAGTTGCGTACACTGTTTAAAAGACCAGACACAGCTACAAAGCCAAGAGAGAAACCCTATGCCTCAATGTTGGATTCAATCTCCCAAAAGACATTTAGTTACAAAAAGTAACTCTTCGTGATTAGATCGTTCAAAAGACATTTAGTTAACAAAAGGAAATTTTTGTTTCTTTTTTTCAAGCTCATCGCTTGTGCTTAAACCTTACTTTCAACAAGACTGCAATTTCACCTGTCGAAAGACAAAGCAATCTTTGTCAGCCATGTACACAGCATATGCATATACGAGTCAGTCCCAGTATATGTTGCAAAATTAAGTACGAGTTCATTCCGATTACCAGACAAGAACAAGCTCGAAGAGGAAGGTGTATGGAAAATATTCCTTGTAAATTAGTGTGAGGAAAAAGAGAGATTGTTTTAGAAGCAGAAGTTACCTGGGCTATACTGTAGACGATGTACTCGTTGTACATAAGCTCAGAAGACTTGACCTTTGACGAAACAGGTTTTCCATAAGGAACAGTCACATCATCTCTCCACTTGGCAAACTCTGAATCTTGAGGCACTTTCTTTCCAAGCTGTTAAGTTTGACGCTTAAAGAAGGTTACAGACTTTAAGCTTCAACTACACTCTGTTTTCTTTCTCTTGAGATCTTAGTTTTGTTTGTGATTAAAAGAAGGTTAGAAAGTAAAGAACACACAAGAGTTTAACGAGTTCAGGACCCAAACCAGAATCCCTACGTCTTGCCAAGAATTACTCGGAAATCCACTAAAAAACTTGCTCAACACTAGAGCGTTTTGGTTCTTACAATCTCTCTCTCAACCTTGTTATGCCCACAGAGACTCCACTCTTAAAGAAGAGTTCAAGCTACAATCCAATAAAAAGAGCAAAAGAGATTTACATGACAATTTGCGCAGACTTCCCTAGAGATTTGTCGATCTCTGCTCTCAATTAATTCAGGCCTATATCTCTGCTTGTACGGAGGCTGTGTCTTTACGCCGCTTCATCGGCATGCCTCCTTGTTTTTGTTTTTGTACTTTCTTCGACATTGTGACGCCATGCGAGAGAAGACTGAGTTTCATTCTCAGCAAACGAAGAAGAGAAAGTTCTATTATTTGGGTTTGAACTTTAATTCATGTTGCTGACTTGGGCCTTCACATCCACTAAGCTTTGTAAGTTTAAACCAAACGCACAAAACTCCTAACTCCAAGATCTTAGATCTAATGGCACCTGTGATTTCTTCTAGATGAAGAGTTGTTTTGCAATACTTGAGTGGTTATCAAATTGCTTAGCTAAAGACATAAGCAAAACAATAGCTTGATTTTCCTCTGGCACAACAACTTTCACATTTTCCAGATCCAAAATCAGCTTGAAAAAATCATTAACGTTCTCTTCCATTGTCATATTCTCACTTATCTTGTAAGAATATAAGACCATCTCCATTCCTAAGAAGCGTTCTTAACCCATTTTTATTAATAATAATGAATATCTTAATTTTAAGAACTCTATTAAGAAACTTTGTTTATTTTAGGTTCCAATGGTAGAATTTGGTAAGAGGTTCTTAAATTTTTTTTTACAAAATGTATTGTTTTATATTGTTGTAAAACATGGCTACACTAAACTAATGATGAGCTCTTGTTGTAAAATGTACAAAATGTACCAAGTGTGGATTTATCAACAATATGATCAATCCTGACCCAACAACTACTATTAAGCAAAGAAATGTCTTATTCTTGCAAACAGATGTTGACATTTTCAGCCTTTGGATCAGTGTTTATGATACTACATTGTAGTAATGATTCGTACCATTCCTAAATTTTCAGTCTTACTGATTCATCTGTAAGGGAGTAAGAACAAAATGCTTACCTAGGGATGTAGTTTAGAACATATGATGAATTGAGCCAGAAACACAGCAGAAGCAGCCAACAAAGATGGCAAAAACTTCACAGATTTGTAATCTAAGATACTCAATTCTGATAAATAACTACATAGAGGCTCTAGCTGCAACTTTGGAGTTTTGTAATCTGCTTGTGCAACCTTTGTGAACCTTCTACACAAACCCAACAACAAACACACATAGTGAGAACAATGCAACAAAACAAACCATATCATTATAATCAACAAGCAATAAGCATCGCAAAAACTCCCACAAGCTGAAGCTTTTATTTTGATACAGACTTTAAGGATAAGAACGGATCGATGTGAGAGACAGTGAGGTAAATTGTTTCAGATCCGAGTTTGTATTCTTCAGCAACTTCCACAAACCAATCAACCAAAACACCTCTCATGCTTTGTGTTACATCTTTCTGAACCTTTTCAATATAATCAGGTAAAGGTCTATGCTTTGGCTTCACCTGAAATTCAAAATAGAATACAAATCCTTCAGATCAAATTTTAATTGACAAATTGAAACATAGCAAATAGCAAGATGAAGAAACATAATGATATGTTTTGCAATAAGATACCTATTTTTGATGTTGAAATCAGATTCAAGGAGAAGAAAACCATCCCCTTTAGTGTTTCCCTCTTCGTCTCCAAGACAAGACAGTAAGATCTCACCAGAAGGCAAGGCAATGAGTCGTATGTGGATATGCCAATCCAGTCTTTTCAGCAATCTCTTTAGGATCTACAAACTTATACAAAGAGGGAGCTCTCGGGTTGTCCTTTGTGTCAATTGCATAAATGGGACCAGATCTTCTTTCAAACAATGAAAAAAATAGCATGTGAAGAAAGCAGCAGCGACACCACGCCAAGAGCAGCAACTGGATGCTTCTTCGCATATATCATTTCTTATGCAAAGAATAGTAAAAATAGTAAGGAATACATCAGCAATCTAGCAATCACAAAAGTCCATAATAGATTCTTCATCCATGGAAAGAAACAGACAAAGCAAAGTTTAGATGAAACCCCATAACTCATCGTTTCTACTTTTATTTTCTTCACTGTCTTGTTGAATGGCACTCTCTTCTTCATCTACTTCTTCTAACTCTGCTTCAGATTCAGGAATTGAGCAAGGAACTTTCCTGATTCAGATTCAGGAGTCGAAGAAAGCGGCGAAGAGTCGAAGACGAAGAGGCAAGGACCGGTTCTTAAATCTCCTAATTAAGAACCGGTCCTTAACCAAAAACTGTTTTAATCAATTTTTTAATACCCAATAAATCTAAGATACCCACTAAGAATCCCCCAATGGGCTTGCTCTTAGTTTAGGCTTTGTAATTAGCTCCCATAAGTTGATTGAATAATTTATTCTTTCGGGTTCGATTGGTAACTATGCTCATCAATGTTTGGTTTTTCGCATGGAGGATTGGTTTGTTCCTCGTTCGTACTTTAAAGACCTAATTAAGGTCTGGTCTTATCATGGGCTCTATCTAACTGTAAAAACGAGCGGTTGTACTTTGACTTCACCGTTTTTGGAAGTAGGTTGTCATGTTACAACAATCTTCTCTGCCATTTAGTTTGTTTTAGGTCTAGCTTTCAAATAGGTTTCTTTCCATGATTTCATGCAGTTTGGTATTCTAGTTTAGTAGGTCGTTCTTCAATTGTGAGGTTTTCATATTCGACATAGGAAGTCCCGCCATCAAAAAAGGTGTTGGATAGTCAAATTAAAATATTGTCTTTGTTACTTTAAAATGATGAATTAGAACTCATTCTTGAAAAAATAGCAAATCAAGTCTAGCAGTTCTTTGAAATGAAGATAATAAGTGAATCGAACTTTCAAAACCCAATTTAGCTTACGATTTCAGAGTCAATTTTGATTTGAGATTCGCGAAAAATTTAATTTTCTGAGTCAATGCAAAGTTGATGGTTTTTTCAAAAGTCAACAAAATTGAAGATTTAATCAACCACATTCAAAGTTCAAGGTTAAATTAACTATTTTCGGTAAATACAAAGTTAAATTGATATTCCTTGAAAAATATTGGTTACCATTATGAGGGCACAGACTTCCAACCACAAATTACCCAATCAAAAAATCTGACAACTCTGAGTCTGGTGATTTTTGTTTTGAGAAAATGGTCATTTAAATGCCGAACTGTTTCAATTTTTTCAAACTAAATATGAACTATTTTTTCCGAAAAAAACAAACTTTTCGTTAAGTTTGCCAATTTATGATCGCTATTAGTTAAAGTTAACCATCCATTAATCTATGTTGATAGTCATCAATTAGTGTTAACTAGAGTAAAATAGAACTCTCATTTTGCCCAAATCAATTAAATGGGACCCTAAAATTTTGTCTCAACTCACATGATTTTGATATTCTATTGAAATCGATCTTCTCTTCTCTAAAACTTAATCGATTTCGTTGATATGTATCATATTCTCTATCTCATCCATATCTTTTGATTTTGTTCCATCCTTTAACCTCAAACGAAAAAATTTGTTTGAAGTCGTAGTGTGATTTTCGAGTGTCTCGTTTGAAGTTATACGTTTTTTGTAAATCAAGATGTTCTCCACGTTGTTCAGAAATTTCAAGTGATTTGTTGCAAAACAGAGAGACAAACATTAGAAGTCAAGGTTGTTCATCATTAGGAAACTGCAAGTTATTTACTACAAAACATAGAGAAGTTTACAAGGTTGAATAGCTTATCGCTCCATGAGATTAATAGTTCAATGCTCATCGTCGCGCGGTTGAACTCATCATCGGAAGCTTCTTCTCCTTCAATCTCATCATCAATGAAATCTTCTTCTCTTTCTACAACAGGAGCAATATGATTTTAGCGTTGAGTGGCATAAATTGGACTCCGCATAACGTCATTTTTCACTAAAGGCATTTTCGATTTGAGATTAAGATGAACATATTTCTCTTTGAAATCAAGGAGATAACAAAAAGAGTGAAAGAGATTAAAAATGCTCTGTTGTTTGTAGATTACGTTTTACAATTGGGATTTTGCAAAACTTAGAATAAAACGCAGAGTTTAATATATTTTGGCAAAACACATATGTCATGAATGAAAAACTACTTACTGGTTTTTTTTACTTTGTCAACGGCATTTTATAAATAAGTGCAAAAATTGAACTATCACAATTTATTACATTCAACTATAACATGTCTCTCGGGCAAACCTGGCGAGAATGTCAGTCTTATAATTGAGGTTACGTGGGATCCCCGTAAGCATAAAAGACGAGAACATAAATTGCAGTCGTGTGAAATCTTCCTGGTAGGGGAGAAAAGCTGGCCAATCCCCCGGTGTCTCAAAAATCTCCAGCACTGCCTCACAATCTGTCGACATCTCAACCTCCAAGACGTGTATGGCCACCAAAGACTCCATGGCCCAGATGACAGCCTCGACCTCCGCATGCAATGCAGATAAACTCCGAGTAACACATCGAGCCCCCGAAACAGGACCTTCTACCGAATCTGAAAAGCCGAACCATCCTAACCCCGATTGTAGGTCCGTACTCTTCCAAGAAGCGTCCACGAAACATCTAAAACCCGTGAACCCTGAATTGGTTGTAGAAGGGAAAATCCATGAGGATCTCTTCGTCTTGGTGAGGCCCAATTGTCTAGACCGAGAAATCATTACGGCTGATTGCGCTGTCGCCCATTCCGCATAGTCCGCCTTCGCCCGATTTATAAGGCTCCACAGGTCTTTGCTGGTATTTGAGAAACAGAAATCGTTTCTTGCCTTCCAAATATTCCAAATCATCCAAGGAAAATATTGAAAATCCTCACTATCTGGTAGCCTCCATAATAAGTAATCCAAATTATACCAAATTGAGTCCCCTGGAAAAATATGAATCGCAGATGGGATATCCGATAGAGCCCATGTCTGAAGCGCCAATGGACAGTGAAAGATAAGATGGTTTATGGTCTCAGTTTCTGCCCCGCATCTCCAGCACACTTGGTTACAATTTATCCCTCGTTTATTCAAATTATTTTTAACTGCCACGTTCCCAGACAAAATCTGCCATAAAAAATGTCGGATCTTGTTTGGTGCTCTAAGCTGCCAAATTCTACAATATAATACTTGAAAGTTGGGAAAGGAGTATCCCATCGCTAATTCCAAACTTGTCTCCTCAAGTGCGTACCCAGATTTAACAGAATAATGCTTTGTCTTGTTAAAATGTCAACTCCAGTAATCATGTCGCTGTCGACGTGGTATGGGGATTCCTAATATCAATTGGACATCATTATTATCGAAATATTGACGTACTAAAGTTTCCTTCCAAGTCCCCAAAGAGTGATCAATAAATTGATCTACTATTGGATCCGGGAACAAAGTAAGTGTTCTGACATTGGCCGGCCTTGGTATAGTGTCTGGAATCCATGGATCAACCCATACTTTTGTGTCCTTGCCATCACCAATTTTTCCAACTGCCCCTTTTAACACCAGGGAGCGAGCCGATAAAATGTTGCGCCAGCCATATGACGGGTTAGCCTTTGACTGGGCCATAAGCGGACATGTATCCTTGAAATACCGTCCTCGCATCACACGGTCAAAAGTAGATCAGGACATTCAAGCAGTCTCCAAAACTGCTTTGCTAACAACGCGGAGTTAAAATCCTCCAAAACACAAAAACCTAGACCACCTTTGGACTTCAGTCTACACACCTTCCTCCATTTTTGCCAATGAACCCCTCTCGTGGTGCCTGAATTAGACCACCAAAAATCCGCTATGGACAAAATCCGCTGATGGACTACAGCCTTTGGTAGCCGGTAACATGACATCACATACGTTGGCAGGGCGGTTAAGACCAATTTGATCAAAACCTCCTTGCCTGCCTTTGATAAGAATCTCAAAGACCAACTATTTATTCTATCTCTTAATCTCTCATTGATGAAAGCAAAAACTTTCGTTTTTGCTCCTCCAATATCCTCTGGTAACCCTAAATACGAGCCCACACCTCCCACATTGTGAATCCCTAGAGACTGATGCAGTTCTATTCTAGTATCTGTAGAAACTCCTTGACCAAACTGTACCGACGACTTCAGGAAATTTATCTGTTGTCCCAAAATCCTCTCGTATTCATTAAGTATCCTGAATATATGCTGTGTCTCTTCTTCTGTGGCACATATTCACTTGTTTTGGATCAGCATTATTCCTCCGCCACACAGAGGTACGTTTTCAGAATGTAAATGGTGTTGGTTACAAGCTCCTCGAATATAGGAACTTTTTTGAATGGAGATTTAGTCAAAATCGATTTCATAGACCTGTCACAGAACGAAAATATAGGAAGATAATATGGTTTTCAACTTTTGAAATTCAAAACTCAAGGATAACTATGGATATGGTCGAGATTCTAGGATTAATTGGATCTTATAAGACTATAAATACATACGTATACAGTAGAACGTTTTCACAAACTAAGTCAATATCCTCGAGATTACTTTCTTTTCTACGAGTATTGGTAAACTTCATAAAGGTTCGGCTAGCTATGTCTCAGGATTCTTTGAGTACAAAATACTAAGAGAATGGATCTCCAATTAGGGGTCTGAAAAATAAGATTCCGAAGCTAGATAATGTGTCACAATTAGCTAGATCTTCAAAGGTAGTGATGGAGAGATGCTTAAACCCACAGAATCAGAAAACATTCTGATTTAGGATGCCGCAATTTTGAGATTTGGTAGGTCAAGTTAAAGGATTGAATTTGGGGAATGGTAGGTTCCAGTTTGAGTTTCAGTCTGAGGAGGATGTAGAACGAGTTCTGGAAAACGGGGCCACTAATTTTGATGGGTGGATGGTCGCCTATACGCCATGGAGGGCCATGGCGGGAGCCTACTATCCAAATACAATAAGGTTATGGGTTAGGTTTACTCTTCCATTTGAGTATCGAATGGAAGAAGTTTACAAAATAGTTAGGGAATCAATTGGAAGTGTGATAGCAATTGATAATAAGAAAGGTATGGTCCAAGTAGAAGTCGCATGTTCAAAACCCCTTGTTTTCTCTTCTGTTTTAGAGTTTGAAGAAGGGAAGGGATCGAGAATTTTAATAGAGTATAAGCGTCTATTAGGGTTATGTGGCTTGTGTCACCGTATGACACATGGTTCAAGTCAATGTTATAAGGCAAAACAGACTGGTGGGGGTACTGGAAATGTGGAACAAGGAAATTTGTTGGCAGCACAACGGTCAAAAACATATAAAGGGGCTGTGACATCGGGAGGCTTAAAGGCTGGAACTAAGGTGTCCTGATGGAATTTAAACATGGTCATGGAACCTCCTCTTTAAGACCTAAACAGGTGGCTGGGAAAAGGGTATTTTTAGTGGTTAATTTCACGGTTTTCCGATTCTGTTTTGATCTATCTATGTATTTTCAATGGTGGTGTAATAATGGTAATATATTGATGGTTTTTATGGTTATATACCAGGTACGTAGGCCCTTTTTTCAAGATGTGGGACAGCCAAGTACGAACCCTGCGGAGTCACGAAAGTTAGTGGCAGTGCAAGCGGATGTGAACCAAACTGACGTCGGGGAGACAATGGAAAAAATGGCCGAGGACCAGCCAGCAGATGGGTATGCTGAGACGGTATTGGATGAGGGTACAACTCTCTCTCTCGAAGTGAAGGAGGCAGAGAATGAAGTTGGTCATGTGGACTATGAGCAGGAAGATACTCTTTTGGTTTCTGAAGAAGAGATCTTGGAGGATTTGGCTCTCCGGGCAGCTGTTGCAAATGTGCAAAAGGTGTTAGAGGCTGAACGTGAGGAGATTAATAGAGAATTTGCTCAAACTCTACAAAAGTCTCGGATTGCCAGAGAAGTGAGACCACCGATGGGTCCCAGCAGGCAGTCCTCTAGACCTAACACACCCATTCGAGGTGTAAGCTTTAAGAAAGCAATGGAGATGACAGCTATGTCCCCGAGGAAGACTATGAAGCCGAGATTGGCCAAGGAGGATCAATTCAGGGAAAAGGACAAAAGTCCAAAGAAAATTCAGTATTTATTATGTTGAATATACTTTCTTGGAATTTTCAAGGAATTGGTAGCAAGATTTCAATAAACTATTTGCGAGATATTTGGAGAAAATTTAGACCAGAATTGTTATTTCTTTCTGAGACTAAGAATGATTTTTTATATATGGAAAAAATTCAAAACCACTTTGGATAGAATTTATTAAATACAGTAGAACCAATTGGAAAAAGTGGGGGTTTAGTATTATTTTATAAGGATTACATGAATGTCATTGTCAATCATAAAAATAAAAATATGATTGATATAACTGTAGATTTGCAAGGTCAACAGACCTTCATTACTTTCATTTATGGGAAACCAGTGTACCACAAAAGGGATTATGTTTGGGAGCGGTTAACGAGAATGGGAATTCTTCGAATAGAACCCTGGTTAGTTATTGGTGATTTTAATGAACTGACAGGAAATCACAAGAAACTAGGGGGTTCGTTGAGGCCCATTTCCCAATTTGTAACTTTTAACCAGATGCTGCGGGATTGCGGGCTAATTGATTTTCCAAAAATTGGCAATTCTTGGTCATGGAGGGGTGTCAGGAAAAATGGCATTGTTCGGTGTGTTTTGGATAAGGCTTTTGGCAATGTCGAATGGCATGAAGTTTTCCCTAATTCGGAAGTTGAATACTTAGAGATGATTGGGTCCGATCATAGGCCCATAGTAGGACGATTTTCTGAGAATAAGACTCAAAGGAAACGTCAGTTTATGTTTGACAAACGGTGGATTGGTAAGCCTGGTTTTTAGGACATTATAAAGAGAAGTTGGGAGGGGCAACATCCCCAAGGAGTTTCTAACATACATGAAAAGGTGAAAGTATGTAGACGTGAAATTTCCCACTGGAGACAAAATAATATAGTACCTGGCCAACAACAGATAAATAATCTGAAGCGGGAGTTGGAAGATTTAAAGAATAGTGCGCCCCCGGACCCTGATAGCATTTTGAGAGTTACTACGGATCTAAAACACACATATGGCGAAGAGGAAGTGTTTTGGAAACAGAAAAGTAGAACTAAATGGTTACGTGAAGGCGATGAGAACACAAAATATTTTCACACTCAAACAAAACAACGCAGAGCTCGCAATAGGATAATTGGACTTTTTTCGAGAGATGAGGTTTGGGTAACCAAAGAAGCTGATATTCTTCTGGAAGCAACAAATTATTTTGCAGCACTATTTTCTAGTAACGGGGATTCTACTTTGTGTTTGGAGGAGTTGGAATCCAAAATTAGTGAGACAGATAATCAGATTTTGATGAAACAGGCAACAACCGAGGAAGTCCGGCAGGCGCTGTTCTCAATGGATTCGAGTAAAGCCCCTGGGCCAGACGATATGACTACTTTGTTTTATCAAGAGGCGTGGGATTTTGTCAAAATTGATTTGATTAGATTGGTCAATAATTTCTTAGATACTGGCTCGTTTGATCGAAGACTGAATAAAACAAATATATGTCTAATCCCAAAAGTGTCACGACCAACACGGATGCTAGAGTTTAGATCAATTAGTTTATGCAATGTCGCATATAAGATTATATCCAAGGTTTTGTGTTTTCGGTTAAGACGGGTGGTGTTACCTAAATTAGTGTCGGAAACACAATCTGCTTTTGTAGTAGGAAGGCATATCTCTGATAACATATTGTTAGCTCAGGAAATGTTTCATGCCTTACGGACAAATCTGTTGGTAAAAGGGAGATATATAGCTATTAAAACGGATATGAGTAAAGCTTATGATAGAGTGGAATGGAATTTTATTCTGATTCGACTACGGAAATTGGGTTTTGCTGATGCGTGGATTAGGTGTATTATGTTCTGTATAACTAGTGTGGAATATTCAGTACTAATAAATGGCATACCAGGGGGCTATATTAAACCCAGACGGGGTCTAAGACAGGGTAACGCTATTTCACCCTATATTTTTATACTATTTACGGAGGTATTGATATCAAAACTACGAGATGCTGAACGCCGGGGGGTTCTATCGGGTATTTCCATTGCCCGAACGAGTCCGGCCATGACACATCTGTTATTTGTGGATGACAGTCTTTTCTTTTGTACTACTTACTAGTCTATAGATTTTAGTTTTTAGATTTTAGTTTTTGATTTTTAGTTTTAGCTTCTAATTTTTGATTTTGACATAGATTTTGGTTTCCAAATAACTCAGAAAACTAGTTTTTAGTTTTTGACAAAAATAAAGTTGATTACCCAAAAACTAGTTTTTCTACTTTTAAGGAGAATCTAAAAACCAAAAACTTGAATGTTGTTTTATAATAAAAATAGTTTTTCAAATTTAAAAATTAACTTTTTAAAAACTTGAATAAATGGAAAAAAAAGTTTCTAAGAAACAAAAAGTAATTTTTTTTAAAAACACTACCAACCATTCAACAATATATTTTTACTTAACTCCAAATAAAAGTATCTGACGATTTTAACAAAGACTGATTATTGGTTAAGTTGGTAAAATCAATGAAAATTCGTTCTTTTCAGAAAAAGAAATAGTTTATATTTGATTTAGTAAAATTGAAAAAAATAGTATTTATATGACCATTTTCTCAATTATAGTTCTAACAGAAATTGTGGGCACCGATCATATCTACTATTTTTTTCATTGAATCCTCTTTCTACAATAATCAAACTGGAGATCTAAGCCATATATTATTTTCTAAGAAAATCAAATCCTCAAAATCTCCTTACCTAAAAAGTTTAATATTCGAAATTGAGACTAACAGTCCAAATTTTCTCCTAAGTGTTATCCCCACACATACACTACTACAAGAAAATGTGAAACCAAAAATTTTAAACCAAAATTTTAGTCAACATAATCATGACCAAAAATCTATCAATTATTAACGAATTAAATATTTGATCATTAAATAATCAAAATATTTTGACTAATCGATATATATATATATATCGTGTCTGGTCCGACTCAACTATACCACGTAAGTGTCTCTGAAAGTCACTGTAACTAGATCTGGAAAAAAATAAAATTGAAACGTCTTATTTGTAATAATTAATTGAAATTAGTAAATAAAATTGGACCGTATGGTAAAATTTGTAATATGTTGTAAATACTTTTATAAGTATCATGAACTTTATTAAATTGTCCATATACTTACAATTACTTATAACATTTGATAAAAAATATATATTCAGTACAAATTTTTTTTTAGACAAAGTCTTCGTAGAAAATATTATAATACTGTATTTTTTAGTATAATTACAGTATCATTTATTTAGAAGATTGATAAAGTAAAGTGAATGTATTTTATTGTACAATTAAGAAAAAAAATTGAAAAAAAAAAAAAATTTGTTGGTTGATTTCGCTTAACGGTTCGTGACCATCACAAACAAGAGCGAAGAAATCAACCACGAACAAGCATGATTCTAGAACAAGACCGAAGAAATCACAAATTATACCACACAATCAAAGTCGAAATTGTGGCAAAATCAATCGCGAAATCATCATCCTCAACCTAAAATCATCCACCGAACTTCACCAAAAATCACTTCCGAAATCAATGTCAAAATAACACCACCATAAACCCTAAATCGTGGATTACACACAACCACACAACCAATTCCTACTTGTAACCGTTTACCCAACCTCATTCAAGCATTTCACGAAATCAAAAATCAAACTTGAGAAACAAAGTAAAATTTTGAAAGAAAAGGTTGAGAAACTTACATGGTTTGAGTGGACGGGAGGAAACAGAGGGTTTGCGGTCACGGAATGGCCTTGCGAAGTGGGTCGTGGTGGCTGTAAGTGGAGGAGGTGTGTGTTAATGGCGGAGGAGAACAAAATAGATGCAGGTCGTGTATTTATGTCGGAGACGATCGGAGGTGGTCGGTAACCGTCGGACCGCGTGGCAAGTGAATTGAGGCCCCGGTTTTCACGAAAATGGCGGTTCGCGCCTCTTTCCCCCCTCTTTCCCCCCCCTCTTTCCCGTCGGTGTTGGTCGGTTTCTTGGTCCGACCGGAACCGACCGTTTCTCTTATAAGGTCATACACTTATCAAAAATTATTAATACTTATGTCTAAAAATTATTTTGAAATGGCACATACTTATTTATAAAACTTTTTTACATATTTAACGGTTTCATAATACAAATTGTTAAACACAAATTTATTCAGAAACTGAATCGTAGTCGTTAGACGTGTCTGTAGAACTTCCGGTTGACTCTCTACCAAACTCTCCGATATAATCATCAGAGTCATCATGTACTATACCATCAACGTGTTCTGTGACATCTACACACAGATCGATACCAAGTTCAATATCAAGCGGTCCAAGTATCCCCGGTTTTGCTTGCTGCATAGAATCATGTTCTGCAGGTCCATTCAGTCTTCCACGTGGGTTGATGGAAGCTATTGTAATCCAATTGTTACGTCTGTTTGAAACTTGTGGGTATGTTAGGTAGCAAACCAGGTCCGCTTGTAACGCAAGTATGAAAGGATCATATTTCGGGAGCTTACGTCGAGAATTAACAGACGTCACCCCAAACTCATCGATGCGTACACCAGTGCCTACGGTAGGGTCATACCACTCACAATTGAAAATTATGCATTTCAAACCCATCAGTCCTGGGTAGCTTACCTCTAATATCTCTCGCAGCACCCCATAGTAATTTGCCATTATGTTTGGTAATTTATGCAAAAATGAGAGTGTTGAGGGAAGTGGATCGTTTCAGTTATATGTAGAACTAAATGCCTACCGTTTCCGACGGGTACTGACGCACATACCCACTTTCAGTTACAATTGAAAACGACACATGTGGAACGTTTTATACTGGTAACGTCGCTAACAGTCGGAAACAAGTACCCGTCGGTTGTGGTCGGAAATTTTCCGACCAAAACCTACAACAGTCGTCGGTAGGGGTCGGTAAAACAAAATGGTCGGTGTTGGTATGAACTGACCGACCACAACCGACCGTTTCTCGAGTTTGCTTTACATGTTGCTTATGGTCGGATTTGTTGTCGGAGATATCCGACCCAACTCGTCCGGTCGGAAATGCTGTCGGATTTCGCGATGTTTTCTTGTAGTGTATTATCAAAATATTGTAACAACGTTTTACGATAAACTATAAAATAACTCAACTTTGACCATGATTATAATCATAAATTGGTCCAAAACAGTTTTTTGATTAATTTTTGATCAAAATTGAAGGGTCAAAAATCGTTTATTGGAAATTTATTTTGGTCAAAAATTAATCAAAATAACTATTTTTTCCTATTTATGATTATAATCATGGTTAAAGTTCGGTTGTTTACACACTATATTTATAAAAAAATATTCTATATTTTTAGATATCTTACAATTTCTATAAATTATAATACATATTTATATAAGAAAAAAATTTGGTTCTATAGATATTTTACATAAGTTATGATAATTTATTTTCTTATACATATACATAAAAGACTTTTTCTACATACGTATAAAATATATTATAGTTTCTATTCTAATACATATACATTAAATGTCAATTTTGTTTCTCTATAACCAACCTATGAGCAGCTCATAACCCCAATGCATCAACCTATTGGATTTACAGACCCGTAAATGATAACTCATATGTGCTCATGTATTTATTTGGGTACAAATATTCAACTCGAACTCTATTAAATTAACATACAAATTGGGCCAATCCATAGGTAGTGATCCATTATGACACCTACCCACACGTATGTAGTTCACGAAACCTTGGAATAATAGATCTTGTATTCTGCAAACTAACCATTTATTCTCTGAATTCTTAGCTAAGCTTTCGTTCTTCCCTTATCCAAAATCCCGTTTGCGGTTACTAACCATTTTCGTAAAATGAATTCCCAAGCAGAAGATTACTCTCTGCACCCTATAGTTATAGAGAAGTTTCGATATTATTCTTTATAATTATCATCATAATCCAATAACTAGGTTAGGTAATCGTCCTAGCTTCTCATTGTTGTAAAAAAAAAAGCTATTGACCATCGGACAATATTTAAGTCCAAGGGTCTTGATCTTCTGCAGTGAATATCTTCTGCATTTTCATAAAGATCGATTAAATTTATTTACTTGAGAAGCACCTTTCACAGATGGAGAACCTTCAAAACCGTAATGATGGTTATGATCTAATTAAAGCCTCCTCCTTTGTCCTTTTCTTCGGCGGTCTTAGCTATAAACTCTTTTGTCTAGTTTTATACTGATACTGTTATCAAGATTGACAAGGCTCCCTATATATCATTGGCTATGTTATGGTAAAAAGTATGTTTTCTCTCAGCAAGCAGCTCTTAAAAATTTATTTCAAGTGACCAGACAACACTTGCAGCCTGAAACTATGTTTTAAATAAATCAGAATTACAAACTCTAATTATAATCACATAATAAATAAATCAGAAAATTCCACTGAATTGGTCTGATACAATTTTTTTTTTTTTAAAATGATTATCTTAAACATCTAAATGTAAGAAAAATATTTCTAAAAAGGCTCATTTAATTTAAATATTTTATTTGTACTTACATTTTTGTATCACTATTTTAATATATATATACTATATATATATTGATGCAAAATGGTAGTGTGATTTTGCATCAATTTTTCTGAGCTTATATCAAACAAATTATTTTCTTTATTTGATACAAATTATTTGTTCAAAATCAATTTTTATTGTCTTCAGTATACAAATAATTTTTTTTGTTAAAAAGTATATACATAAATTAATAGCATAACAACTCAATCTTCGATCACCTCATCACATACATTCATGAAACCATGATGGCCCTCCCACAACAATAAACAATGTTGGATGAATGATAACTTGATCAGAGGAATTCATTGAATAAAACTTTCAATGTAAGAAAATGTAAATGATAAGGGGGGTATGTATTCCGATCTATGAAAATTATATATGTTATTTGGTTGGACGTACAGCATATATCAGTTATATATTGCAACTTTATGTTATATTTCTATGTGCAAATAATGCGAACTAAAAAAACATTCTAGAGTATAATATTTGTCAATTGGTTGAATGTCCATGAGAAATTTTAAGAAATACTTTTTTATTTGTATCTTTTGCAATAAACACTCTTGAACTTCTTTTTACAAAAAATACTCTCATTAATAAAAAAATGAAGAAAATACTCTCAAAATATTTTTTATGAATTTTATTCACAAATAAAAAAATTTCAGAAAAAAAAAAGAATTTTCCTGCCAAAACTATTATAAGTTCGTTTATAAAGCCTTATAATTTTTTTCTAAATATTTTCTAAATTTAAATTTGACTATATCAAATGAGCTTTTCTTTATGTAGTTCATAAAAATATAAGTTTATGCGATTCAGTATCTTTAATCTCAAAAGATTTTGGACTCTACTATATTTATAAATTTCTATAAACACCTTATATTTTTATAAACATCTTATAAAATTCAAATAATTTTTTCTTCTAGTTCATAAAAATATATTATTTTTTTAACATTATTTTGTTATGTTAAATTTTTTAAGAGAGGATATTTTAAACATTTTCTACTGAAGGAGGGCATATTTTTTAAATTTAAATAAAAACAGAGAAAGTGTTAAAAAAATTTCTTCTTTGAGAGACATTTTTGAAATTTCTCCAATGTTCAATTGTCTTCCTCACCAGACTCGACTCTAGGAAATTGTGTTTTCCCACTATATATAGTCAAGGGTTTAGAGATTTTGAATTATTTTTGTCGATCCAATTACTATGTTGTTTTACTAATGGTAATAAATATAATACAAATAAAAGGATTTTTTATATTTACAATTACATAATAACCCAAAAAATATATATATTACTCCTAATTATATCAATCCCGTTACAAGATGTACATAGGACAAGTTTTAACAGAGTTGTCAATTCGGGCTATCCCGCACTCATTTAGCTCGGACCAAACCGGATTTAGATTTCTTGCGCATTTAGCGGGCCAGCCCGTTTAGTACCGCGAACATAAAAATAAGAACCCTAACCCAGACCGCTATATATATGTGCGTGCAGGCTGCCACACAGTTTTCTAATGCATAAATTGTAGTTCATATATCATAAATAATTAAATAAACAACCAAACATAAATATGAAAGAATATAGATCAATAAAATCAGAGTTATAAAAATTGAATAGAGTCAATAAATAGAAGTTTAAACAAATAAAATTTGACTAGAAAGATTAATAAAAATAAATAAAACGTCTGTAAAAGATGCAGAAGTATTTTGGAAAATAAGAAATAACTTGAAATTTTACATTCTGTAAAATAATATACACTTATTAATCACAAATTAAACATTCTGTTCATAACTATGACTTTTAAACCTTTTCGATCTGATGTAGAAAAATATATACAAGAGATTTTTTATTTTTAATCACTTAACCTGTGTGTTTAGTTTTGTGTTTCTGGAACATGTGGAGCATCTTCACAATCAAAATCGACGTCTAAATCTGCATATTTTAAATACAAAAAATTATCATCAGCAACTTGATTTCTTTTACTAAATATGTTATAAGAAAATATAGTGTTTGTTATTACCTTCAAAACCACTCATCCAGTTAGGTTTACAAATCAAAGATTCTACATTGGAAAGTAGAAGAGAACATATTTGTTTAAAATATGGCTACCTATACTAAATGATTCTGAAACTACAGTAGTGATAGGTATACTAGAAGACAATTCCTTAAAACTATTAGCATTATCTTTCCAATAGTTCAAAATATCCAAACTTTCAAACACCCTCATATCTAATGGTAGTTCATCTAGATACACATCCAAAATAGATTTGCCATTATCACCAAGTTTTTTGGTAACAGATACATAAAACTCCTGTTAAATTGAAGTAATTCCACAAAGGCGAATAATTTAAAATTAATATAAAAATAATCAAAATAAATGTAAACAATAAAATTAAACTACTTACTTTATATTCACTTGTAGATTTTCCCAAAGGTGCATCAACAATATTTTCTGAAGAACTTGGGGCTGCCATTGTATTTGAATTGCTCTTATATCCATCAAAGAGCTTATACATGGTTTTACGGACATGATCTAACTTTTCCTTACATGTTGATGCATCCAAAGTAGCAAAACAAAATTCTAGAAGTGAAAATTTTATCCTTGGATCGAAAACAGCACCAATTGCAAGAATGACACTATATTCTTCCCAGTATTTATCAAACTTAAGATGCATAGCTTGAACCATGTCTCTTATAACCATGTTATCACATTGTGCATGACGTCGCAACCAACATTCAACATTCCAAAGCTGGTAGAAATAAAAGTTAGATGTGGGGTAAGTAGAACTTGAAAACATGGTTGTGATTTCATCGAACGGCTTCAAGAATTCACACAGCAACTCGACTCGTTTCCACTCAAAATAAGATGGGAAAATTCTGTATGAAGAATTTATTTCTTGCAGATTACGTTAAGCATTCTTATGCTTGATAACTCTATTAGGCATATTAAAAGTAGAATTCCATCGGGTCATCACATTCAAAACTAAACCAGCTTTACTTTGAAGACCAACTGTTTCCTTGAAATTTTCATAAAGTTGGATTCAAGTCTCAGATGCATTCACAAACTTGACACTCTCTCTAATCTTTTTCAAAGCATCACCAAGCACAGCTAATCCATCTTGAAGAATCATATTTAAGATGTGTGCAGAACATCTCACATGGAAAAAATCTTCATTGTATAACAAATCTCTTTGTAGATTTCTCTTTAATATAGCTTGCATGTTGCAATTTGCAAGCTACATAGCTATGGCAATTCAAGAATTTCTTCTCTAAACCCCATTCTTTTAACAACTCAACAAGCTTCATAGCTATGGCAATTCCAGAATGAGGAGGTGAAAAAGCACAAATGACAATATCTTACTTTTCAACTTCCAATCATTATCAATGTAGTAAGCTGTCAAACAAATATAACCTTTTATGGTGATTGCCCACCAAAGATATGTAGTCGAACCTATTCTGCTAGGAATCTAAGCTAACTCCATCCTAAGCTGCATTTTTTCTTCTTAAACAGCTTGTAACAATCTGATGATGTTGTGTTCCGACTCCAATATTTGATATCTGCATTTGCATTAGTAAAAGCATCTCTAATCCTTCTATACTCAAAAAACAAGTACGGAAGACCATGCTCAATTATAGCCATTGCAATCTTCTCACGAAAAACATTTTGATCATAGTTTCTAGACTTCAGCTTTGATTATGATCAATAATCATATCACCCACATCATGGTTCCTTGGCCTCTTCTTTCAAAGACATGAAGTCTTAGAGTCGAAGTTCCATTTTTGTGCAAATCCATGTGAGAAACGTAACCACAAGGATTATATTTCATGTCTTCTTTACCAACCCAATAATTGTTAAATGTTTCCAACAATCAGAAGTCAAACGTCTTTTACGACCTTTTTGGTTTGGTGTTGGGATTTTCTTGAGAAGGTAAGGATCATCATCACCAAAATTATTTATATCATCTTCAGAATCATTGTTTGGGTCACTTATATATGTAGAGTTAAAATCCATGATCCTAAAACAGTAAGAAAAAATTATTAGTAATTACTAAACAACCTATGTTTAAATGGAATTGGCTTCGAACATTGATTTAGAATAAATAATAAAATAAACAAAGCCAACATATATCAACGATGGAATCATGGATTGCTAAACAGTTACTAACACATGTAAAACACAATAATTGATTTAGAACAAACATATCAATTCTACTTATGAAATCGAGACACCTAAACACACAAATTATATATATATATATATATATATATATATATATATATATGCATAAAAAATGGTTGTACTTCATAGGTGTTGGTGGTTGAGTGTTTGTGGTGGAGAATAAATTAATTAGCTTTTATTAAAAAATTATATGACATAAGAAAGTACAAAAGCGTAAGGAAAGAAGATTATACCTTCTGTTAGAAGAAAGAACAACAAAGATGAATAGTCTGATACTGAAATTTTAAGCGTATCTGCATAGGAGAAGCGTATATTAGCCCGCGATTTAGCCCGCGAGTCCGCAAAGTTTAATCCGCTAGGGTTCATAGATCGCATCGGTCCCAACCCGCCAAACCGCGAACATTATATCTAAAACCTTAAACCGCCCCATTACATAGCCGATCGGATTAAAGTCCCAATTGACAGGTCTAGTTTTGACTACAACTTTGTTTTGAAAGTGTAAAAGGAATGTCCATTGTGTAACGATTTGTGTGAGACAACTTTAAGTCAGAGTAGAAGAGAAATTGAGAAAGTGAGACGTCCATTTCTTACTGTTACTGCAATAATTAGCACTGAGGCGTACGATAATTGAGTAGGAAGCACATAAATAGGACTTATCTGTAGGGCATATATTATTTATCGATTGACGAACAAATGAATTAAATAGAAAAGGTAAAATAAACATGATCACAAGTGATCGTTAAACTTTATAAGCACACTTACGGAAACGAAAAATCGTTAAACTCTAAGGATTAGTACGATTACGACCCACATATGATCTATATTACAACACAAAATTAACGGGTTTTGAAACTCTTCTACTTTTATGAGAAAAAACATCACACTTTTTCTCTAAATAAATTTAAAATATTTGACCGATAAAGTTTAGGGTTTCTTCAAGAGTTAAAATCTAGATTCCAATCTGAAGTATTAAGTCGAGTTTAATATATATATACAGTATATATATATATATATGCAAGTTTTTTCTTTTAATTTGGTGATATACTTTTAGAATTTGAATAATTGTAGTTTTTAAATTTGTAAAACAAATTTACGATTTGACTTCAAAATTAGGTTAAATAAATAGCATTCATAAATTTTCTTTTAACCCAATCACCTTCTAGATAACACCTAACTGAAACATCTAAAGCTAGTATCCATCAGTTTCTGGGGTTTGTTCTGAATTTGAGAGATTTTGAATTCTAGTTTGGAAGAATTAAACAGTGTGTCGATGTTTATAAGCAAATTGTAGTGTTTTATCAACGAAGGGATTATTTCACTAACAAACATAAATCTGAAATATTATAAACTTATAAGATATAAGAGGTTTAATAATGGACACAAAAATAGTTGAAATATTTTCTTGGTTTGGATGATCCATCTAATAACTCCGTCATCAAAACTTCGATCCCTCCCACTGCAGTTGGTATACTATAAGAGGATTTTAAAAGTTGAATATTAGGCTATGGATCGATTTTACCAATCAAATTGTTACAGAAAACAAAATTTGAGATATATTTTTTTACTAAAAATTCCAGAAAAAAACATTTTCGTCCACATCCATATCTCTCTATCCCTAAAAGTTCCAAAATAACGAAAAAGAACTGTGATATATATATTAATTAGAACTTGTACGACTACATGTTCATAATATTAATTGAGAAGTTGTACAACTACATATGAATTTGCCACTCGATTTTAACTTATTGCAACTTACAACCCAAAACAATAAAGTAGCAGTAGTAACTTTATATAAAAATTATGTTAACTTTGAATATTTCCAATAAAAACAAAGAAAGGATTCGAATTTAATCCAGAAAAAAAGAACAAAACTTATTTGTGAGCATGCAGTATATATAAACACTTTGAATAGTACAATAACTCTCAATCTTTTTTTTACTGATATCGAAATATATAAAAAAAGAATTGAAGTGAGTAATTTAACTTAATAATAAGTACAATAAAAATAAAAATTGAAAGCTCTCTGACCCTCTAAATATCAATAGTTTCCTCTCACATCTATCTTATCATCTTGCAATCTCCAAACTTCAACAAATGTTATTGCTTGGTTCTCTCTAGCTTCTTCTATTAATGGATACTACCAACCATCATGGCTTTGTTAGGCAGACCAGGTTCACTGTACATGATTCCGAAGGTCTCTCTTTACTTTAAATTTGTCTCAAATCATCATTACAACTTGTTTAGATTCATTGTTTTCTCAAATAATTTTTGGTTGAATAAAATTTTCAACAAAAGCAGAAGTAACAAGTAAGGAATGGGAGTTTATCAATATGACTGAACAAGAAGAAGATCTCATTTTTCGAATGCACAGACTCGTCGGTGATAGGTAAGTAGGTTACAGTTTCGGGTTATATGTATAAGAGCTACGGAAGTCTTTCACACTATAGACAAACAATACATACAGTGACACATACGTATAAATATATATATATATAATCATGAAAAAGAAAAAAAAAAAAAGAAGAAGAGACATTACAAGAAAAGTATAAATACCATATTATTTTCCCCCATGAATTAAAAAATAATAATCGAAATTTGAGTTAAAACCTTTACTGAATTACAAGATATTTAGTAATTTAATCTAGAGCAACTGCCCCTTCCTGCATACGTACAAATCCACTTCTGATTTTTTGTGTATATATTGCTGAGTTATTAACTAGGTTGATCATGCGAACTAGGCAGGGGCAAAATACATCGAAGACCTAAACTGATCCGAAACTATATGTATTGGGTAGTATCGTGAACCAAAAATATATTTGATGGGTTCTTTCGTCTATACATGTAGGTATCAGGTAATACCTGGAACCAAACTGATACCCGAATAGATACCTGATTAACTCAAATACACATAGACATATATATGAAATTTTAAGGTAACTTTTGAAGCTTTTAGGATATTTAGGATTATTTTCAGATATTTTCAGATAAATAATTATATTTTAGGTATGAAATACTCGACAATTTAATCTTTCTTTTGGCTAGTATAGTTTGGTAGCTTGGATTACATATCAATGTATATCATACAAAATGAAAAACTAAGTATCATATATGTAACATATAAGAAAAGAAAAAACGCAGTATCTATGCATATGTCAAGGTTTGAGTTTTTGTAAATGAACCAAAACTATAGGAGAATTTAAACTGAATTAGTTGAAGTGAAAAGCAGTATTTTTCTAAAGAACGCATTATTCTATGAAAAACACATGAAATGGAATGTTATTTTGTAAATTTTCATATCGAACAAACTAACAATCTCATTATATATTTTGTGTACTTGTTTGAATTAACAAGATAGTCTGATTCCTTAAAACAAAACCCTAATTCTAAAGTATCAAATCTAACTTTTGTTTTGTCAATATTGAACTGGTCGGTCCATTAGTCAAGTTCTTACACACTGTAGATGGTAAGACTCGATCCATAAATTTGTAAGTACGTCTATATTTAATGAACTTATTACTTGCCAATAAAGTAAAGACCACCTATTATCAATTCTAACTTTTTGGTTGTCGAAAATGAAATCCGAACTCAAAAAGAAAACTCTAAACCTAGAAAAGTGTCTAATTTGGAAAGAGTTAGTTTATTTCCAAACATTATCACACGGTGTTACACGGGTTTTCTAGAATCAAACTCTATTTTAAAAAATTGCACGGATATACATTTATAACCACCAAAGACACTCCCAATTAGCCTATTCTTTACAATTTTCATGATATAATGACACCTTTCACTAGATTCATTTCTCAAATATTTTGAAGTTTTATTTGAACTAAATCCTAACGAAGTCCTACATTGATTAAGTGTAAACTCTAAATCCTGAAATTTTTAATTTTAGAAAATAGTAAACTCCAGATCCAAAATCATAAGCCTAACGCAAAATCATAAATTTTACACTCTAAGTCAAGTACCTAAAAGCTAAACCTACTTCTAAACAATGAAACCTGAATATATATAAAAAATCACTAGACCAAAATTTCTAAATACTAACAAAAAAACACTCTAATTATACCCAAAAACAATACTTATTTATAATTTATTATAAAAAAATTAGTCGAGTTAGTTACATATACAATAGAACCCCCATAAATTAATACTCGATAAATTAATAACCTCTATAAATTCATAAAATTATCTGGTCTCAAGTCAGCCCAGTGTAAAATTTGATCAAATTTAATATATCAATAAGATAATAATTATTTTAAAATTTTTATGTAAAAATATAGTCCCAATAATATAAATTAATAATTGTAAATATTAGGTAACATATACGTATATATTTTATTGATATTCCATTTTTCTATTTAATATGAAAAAGAAAACTGAAATATCAACATATATTTGTATAAAATATTTAAACATAAAAAATGTATGGAGTTTAAACAAAGAAGAATAATTATGTGCCATAAAAAAACTTTTGTATTTTATATTTCTGAATATTTATATTTTCTTACAGATTTTTCAATAAATTAATATTAATTTGTAGATAAATTAATATTTCTCTAAATTAAAAAATTTTCAAAATGTCAACATTATTAATTTATAGACGTTTTTACTAGAGGTACAATGTGTTTATATAAATTCACTATTCATTTCAAATACTAAGCTTAGATTTCAACCTCACAAATTGAATTCTAACTATAAAAAGTAGATTCCCTAATACGAAATTCACGAACCCTAAGTCAAAACTTAAGTTTAAACTATAAAAGTAAACCCTAGATCAAATAATGTATTTACATACATACAATCCAGTATATAAACATCAGCACATTATCACTCAATATATATTGTATAATTTTGTTCGTTTAACAAACATCCAAACCAAATCAAGACAAACATCTTTATAAAAAAAAAAAAAATCAAGACAGACATGAAAAGATTTGTTTTTTTCTCTTTTTTGGATTATGCGACTGAATCTATTTAGTATTTACAACGAATACAAAAACATAAATAAATGAGGTTAAACTTTTTTGGCAAAAAAAGAAAGAAAGAGAGAAATAAGAATATCACGTGTGTGCTAAAGAACAACAATTTTCTCAAGTATCTAAGATATATGGCTATAAATTTGTGGTTGTAATTAATTTGGCTATTTGGTGGATTTTCCTTTATTATTGAGGTAAACATTTTTTTTCTTTTGATATTTGTGATTGTCACAACTCCCTAGGAGCTTTTTTCCATGGAAATGTATAAGATACAAAGACATTTCGAACTATTACCTTTATTCCTATTTCACTCATTCAAGAACTAAATTATATATTCTATTATATTAAAATAAATCTTAACCAAAACTGATTTCAATCTCGGAAAGCAATTATGTACCGTTTCTCCTTCTCATTAACCCATATATACACACAGCTTGAATTGAATCAGTTTATAGAAGATCAAACTGGTTCAATTGGAACAAAAAAAAACAAAGGACAAATTTCAACCAATTGACGACTTAAACCGGTTCTTCACAACGATTTACAGAATCTTCTTTCTCGGCAGCAGCTCGGTTCTCCAATACTCTTCTTCACGTTAGAGCGTGAACGTTAGAGACACCCAATTTGGCTAAGAGAAAGTGAAATTGTTCCCGTCCTAAGGCATTCATAATAATGTCTGCTAGTTGCTCTGTTGTTCAAACATGGTGAACACTAATTACTCTGTCTCGTACAGCATCTCAAACGGAGTGGCAGTCTTTTTCGATATGCTTTGTACGTTCGTGGAAAATATGATTGGTTCTTATATGAATGGTTGCCTTACTATCACATAAACAATTTCACAAATTATGGATGGTCAATACCAAGCTCTGTTAAAAGTCTCTGAAACCACTTGATTTCCCAAAAAGTTACAACCATGTATTCAATCTCTGCGGATGAATGTGACAAAATATCTTGTTTCTTCGTCTTCCAAGCAGCTGGAGAACCCCCCCCCCCCCCCAACAACACAATGTATGCACTCAACGACCGACGAGTGAAAGGACATGAAGCCCAATCGGAACCGCACCACACTGTTAACGACAAATTTGTAGCAGAACTCAGCACAGTTCCATTTCCAGGAGAACCTTTTAGATATCTAACTACTCTTAATGCTGCAGGCCAATGATTTTCTCTCGGATTCTGCATAAATGGAGATAAACATGAACCAAATAGTTACAGTCGGGTCTTGTGTTGGTTAAGTAAATAAGGCGACCAACCAGTTTTCGAAATTTAGTAGGATCAATCAACAAGGGGCCATCATCTTCAGCAAGTTTGTGATTTTGCTCTAAAGGAGTCCTCACTGGTTTCGATCCGAGATATCTACTGTCTAAAACAATATCAAGAGCATATTCTCTTTGAGAGAGAGAAATCCATCACTTCCTCTACTTACTTCGATCCCTAAGAAATACTTTAATTTCCCGAGATCTTTCATAGAGAAACAACTGCTCAAGTAGTCCTTAAAACGCTGCACAAAATAACCATCACTCCCTGTTATAAGAATATCGTCTACATATATCAACACTCTAATCTCTTTTCCATTTTTAGCGTAAGATAAGGAGTAGTCATCATAACACTGTTTAAAACCAAATTGCAGCAGCGAGTCGGACAACTTTTTGAACCAGCAACGAGGAGCTTGTTTTAAACCTTAAAGAGACTGTCTTAACCTCCACACTTTATTCGGATGTGAGTGTCAAAAACCCGGAGGAAGCTTCATGTACACTTCCTCTTCCAAGTCACCGCGAAGAAACACACTATTTACATTCATTTTAAAAACATCACATCCTTTTGCGGGAATAAGACGAAGAAGGGATCAAACAATTGTCATCTAAACCATTAGAGCAAAGGTTTCAGAATAATCTCCACCCTCCACTTAATTGTTTCCAAGAACCACCAGCCTGGCTTTATATCTTTCGACTGTGCCATCAGAGTTGTACTTGGTTTTATACACCCATTGAGAACCCATTGCAACTTTTTCTCGAGGTTAATACACTATGTCCCAAGTGTTCTGCATTTCCAGAACAACAATTTCCTTAGTCATAGCATTATTCCACACATTTATCCTCACTGCTTCTCCGAAATGATTTGGTTCCACTGTCTCCATTATCTTTGTTAAGTAAGTCTTGTGGGAAGATGAAAACTTCCATCGGAAACAAAGCTTGTTAAAGGATACAAGGACTTACCTTGTTTTTTAACAGACACAGTGGGTTCACATTTAGCAGCATATTGATAATAGTCTTTTAATCTAACAGAAGGTCGTTGAGCTCTAGAAGAAGTGCGACAAACAAGAAGCACCGGTGAGGAGTTTATTGGCTCAAGAACTGGCTCCACCGGTGAGGAGTTTATTGGCCCAATAATTGGCTTTGTGTCAGCCAATTCATCATTTGAAGTTGTGCCTGAAACATTCTCATTGTCAGTGACAAATACATCATTATTTTCATCAGATATACTTGCAGTGGAAATAGTTGTATAAGGAAAAGTGTATGTGGTGTCAGCAGAACAAAGAACTTCATTCTTATTTGTTACATTAGCCACAAAACTCCCCCTGTCACCATTGGTCTTGTTAGATGTCCAATCCAAATCTGAAACACAGACAAGAGAAACTGAAACTTTACTAAGAATTAATGGATCCGTAAAGGGATAAATGTCTTCACAAAAGACAACATCACGAGAAACAACAAACTTGTCATTATCAATGTCATACACTCTCCAAATTTTTTGATCAAAAGGGTAACCCATAAAGACACAAAACCTGATTCGTTCACTAAACTTATCCCTACAAGTATGAGAATAGTGGACATAGCAAGCAGAGCCAAACACACGCAAATGATCATACGAAGGAACTCTATTGTACAATATTTGAAAGGGAAATTTGCCATCAAGTATGGCAGTTGGAGTGAGATTAATCAAATGAGTTGCAGTCAAAATGGCTTCAGCCCGGAATTTGAGAGGAAGAGATGATTGGAACAACAAGGCTCTAGCCACATTCAGGATGTGTCTATGCTTGCGTTCAACTCTCCCATTTTGTTGAGGGGTATATGCACATGAGGTTTGATGAATTACTCCAACACTCTTGAAATACTTAGACAGATGAATTGTGTTCTATTATCCCTCCTTATTACTTTGACAGTTTTACCAAATTGTTTCTCTGCATAAACTACAAATTGTAGTAAGACCTTCTTAACTTCTGATTTTGTCAATAACAGATAAGTCCAAACTGTACGAGAGCAATCGTCAACAGTAGTCAAAAAGTAAACAACACCACAAGAAGCAGGGACTTTATAAGGTCCCCATATATCGCAATGAATCAAAGAAAACAAATCATCAGCTTTATTAACGCAATTTGGGAACAAAGATCTAGTTTGTTTCGACATAAGACATACATCTCACAAATGCAAAGAAGAAAAGGAAACAAATTTCTGCGAAACCGAGAAAGAGCCAATGAAGAAGGATGTCCCAAACGTAAGTTCCACAGTTCACCATCTTGTCCTGCTTTAGCAGAGTGAATCTTTTTCAGAGTCCAGGTTAAAGCAGTACTCCATCCTGTTATTTACATGTCCCAATCATTTTCTTCGAGTCTAGGTTAAAGCAGTACTCCATCCTGTTATTTACACACAACATCAGTAAAGCTACACATTCAGTTTCCTTCAACAGCTTAGACACAAAAACAAAAATGCAATTAAGAGATGGAACAAACAAAACATTAGACAATGAAATAATAGGAGAAAGAGTTAGAGTGCCAACATTAACAGCAAAAGTCTTGTTGTTATCGGCAAAAGCTATTGTACACGGTGCAATTTTCTGCATATTCTGAAGAAAAGAGAGATGTCATGTCGTATAGTGTGATGCTCATGTGTCAATGATTACATTACCAAGCCCTTCTTTATCTGACAGCTTATCTGAATTTGATGTGTTATACTTTTCATTGAGAAGGTTCTGCAATGTCTTCCATTGTTCTGTAGTGAGCTTAGAAAACACAGAACTATTGCAGCTTGTGGCATGAGCATTACGTGTAGCAGTCATCTGTCTCTTGTCACGAAAAGCACCTTGATTCTTCTCTTTACCAACAGACTTGCTTTGAACCTACTTTGTGTCACGGTTAACCCACCACTCGGGAAAACCAACGAGGTGCCAGCACGAAGAAACTTCATGTCTAGTTTTTCCACACTGTGAACAAGTAGACACCCAAGGACCACCCAGAATTGAGTCATTTTTAGCAAATTTTTGGTGTTTTGACTTGTTACTCATTCTATTTTCACTCTGAGCCACGAATCCAACCACATTTTGCTGATAATCCTGATCTTGAAACGACAACATACGCCTCTCCTCACGAATTACTCTGGAGTAAGCTTCCGCAATGCTTGGCAAAGTATTTGAACCTACTATAGTGGTACAGACATTACCAAAAATTTAGCTTCATCAGGACCCATACCAAATTGATGAAGCTTTTCTTCTTCTCTTTCTTTGGAAATCTCAGCACTAGCACCACACGAACACAAAGGAAGAGGTTTATATCTGTAATTTTCCCACAAAGAACATAATCTCCCATAGTAATCAATAACTGACTTTTCATTCTGTTTACAAGAAACAATTTGTTCCCTAATTTGATGAACTCGTACAGTATTACTAACCAAAAAACGCTACTTGAGTTCATTCCAGAGCTGTGTGGCATCCGAGATGAAAGTAAATGTGGATTTCACTTTTGGCTTCATAGACACACAAATCCAACCTACAATCATCGAATTTACCGTTTTCCAATTCTCAATATCGGGATCTATAATACGAAGGTTTACTCAAACTTTCGTTGATAAAAACGATCTTCCTTTTCGCTTGCAACGCATTCAAGAATTTCACCAACCATTCGTTGTATTTCTCTATGTTCAACAGAATCGAAGAAATTAGAACTCCAGGATTGTCAGACGCCGACAACACATACGACAACACCACCACCATTTTCGGTATCATCATTCCAGCTTTTACATCTTCACCTTCCGCCATAGAAAAGGACGAGGAAAAAGCAGAAGAAGAAAGAATCCAGATGAATCAAATCTTGAGATCAAGAAACTCACAATCCTAGCTTTGATACCATGAATTAACTTTTATTAACCAAAACTGATTTCAACTCGAAAGCAATTTTGTGCCATTTCTCAGGCTCATTAACCGATATATACACATAGATTGAATTGAACCGATTTACAAAAGACCAAACCGGCTCAATTGGAACAAAGAAAACCAAATGAAAAATTTAAATCAATTGACGATTTAAACCGGTTCTTCACAACGATTTACAGAGTCTTCTTCCTCGACAGCAACTCGGTCCTCCAATAAAATACATGACATCAAATCATCAATCATAAGTTGACCAATAAATTGACTACTAACTACTGTAAAAATACTATTGTAATATAAAAAAATTAGTCTAGTTTTTTTGGGTCAAATTATCTCTAACACAAATCAATAACCAAAATTTATTTAAATTTCACGGATTTTATTAAACTGATTTTACGAAAATTTCTTTTGAGTATTTTACTTCTATTTCATAAGAAGTTATATGTTTGTTATCTATACAAAACATTGTAACAGATTAAGTTGTTTGGCGTTGTTCTTATTAAGTCTTCAGTTGTATAATAAACTGATTAACATATACAACAGAACTAAACTATCTTCTTTTCTTCTAGTGAATTAAAAAGAATGAAATAAACAGGGTTGAATATTGTCAATTTAAAAAACTTTAACAAAAAGAAAGACATAAATATTGTCAGCTTTTCAACATTTAACAATTGTCAGCTTTGAACTTTTAACAAAACGAAAATATAAAATTTGTCAGGTGGGATTTAATAGCAGGAAGAGTGGTGGGACGAGAGGCAAAAGATATTGAGAGATTTTGGATTATGAGAAACTCTGACTATTTCTCCAACAAACGACTCCTTAACAAAGATCTTCCTTAGTTTACATTTTGTTTTGGAAAAAAATCCAAATTCGGATAAGTCTGGAATGTTTTTTTTTCTTTCTTTGATATTACTTTAATTCATGTATTAATAAGATAAATTATAAATGCTTTTATTATTATCATCATATAACTCAGATATCGTAGCATCTCTTGTCAAACAGATTAGAATAAGATCAGCTTTTTCTTAAAACTCTGCTCTTAATCTTCGTTTAGTTTGAACAAAAAAATTATTTAATAAAATCTTCGTTTAGTTTATGGTTATAAATTGTTCATTGTTGAGTTGCAAGAACGATTACCAAAATGTTATTTAATGAATGAAGGATCACCAAAATGTATTTAGAGTAAACGAAAACGATTTTAGTGTATTAAGAGTCAACAACAATGAGAGAGAACGAAACTTCTTACAATGGAATATAGACCAAGCACTCACCAATGGCTGCTAAATCAAGCATCTTCTGTGTGAAACTGCTTCTCCACGTTGGCAACTGTCTTCTTAGCATCTTCAATCTCTGGACCTTCCTTCTCATCTGTCTCTTCCAATTCCGTCTGCAAATTCAGTTTTTTATTAGAGACAAAACACAAAGTAGGAATTTCGAAGTTACGCTATGTGCTTATTCATAGTAAATGTCATCAAAGATAACATAAAGTACTAGTTTTTGAGAGTTACAGTGATCCTAAACTTCAGTTCAATATCTAAGGTTTGTTCAAGACCAATAATATATGAAGCTAGACCGATGATTAGCAAAGCAACAAGGATGGAAAAACGTATTTACCAAAGTAGACTTCAGGTCAGCTAAAGCAGCCTCAAGACGTTTGTGGCAATCCGGAATCATCATCCTTGACTCACCCAACACATTCTCCTGCATCACCACATAGACAATCAGGAAAGACATAGTTTAAAACCGGAATCTGAAATCTGCATAGGTATAGCTTTACATGAGGCAAATTGGCCAAAGACAAGATATCATAACCAACCAAACAACTCACAACAGGACACAAACACATCCTCATCATCTCTGAATTTCTAGAAACACAGAAAATTTAAAAGGAATAAGATCACCATGAAACAGTACTAAAGAGAGTTGGATAATTTGAATATGTACCTGCTGTTTAAGGTCGTAAGGATCAGCACCTTTATCCTTCATATCAGCAGTCTTAGCAGCTTCTCTCTCAACTTCCGTCTCATAAGAGTGAAGCTCTTTCACAATCCTTTTACAAGTTGATGTTTTTATCTTCAAGTTCCTAATCGTTGCCATTGATTATATCACTCAAAACCCAGTTCTGAAACAATGCAAAGACAGAGCACACGAAATTAAGATTTATACATCACTACAGAATAATATAGGTGAAATTTGTTTCTAGGAGCCTAGCGTAACAATGGATCGGGGTCAAGAGTAACTTTACCAAAATTCTTAATTTTCGATAATTCTGATATACTTTGTGACAACACAAACATTCGATTGAAATTGAAAAGAAACAAATACTGTAAATAGAAGAAAATTAGGGTTTACGAACAAACCCAGATCTATTTAAAATCGAACATAGGAAAAAGATAATTTTTTAATAAGAAAAGCAAAAGTTCAACCCAGATCAGTGAAATGGAAACGACGGACAAATATATCATAATGTATGAATATAGAGCGCGAGAGAGATAGAAGGAGAAGTGTAGAAGAGCTTACGCGAGAAAAGCTAAAAGCTTGAGAGCTATGGAGTTTTTCTACTTTAGTCGCTCTCTTGAATGCAGAGGAAAGCGTCGATTTGATTAGGCGAAAAACAAATGTTACGAGAGCTTCTATCTTATTCAGAGGGTTTGAGGAAGTAATAAAGCTTGAGTTATTATGTCATTATAGCCGATAACTTTTCAAACAGAAAATACTCTCAAACCCGACTATCGAGGAAGTTCAAAGCCACTATCTTTTCTTTCCGGTGTCGGCGAAGGCTTGGCTCGTCTCTTCCATCTTCCCGGAGGTTCACAGGTAGCATCCAAACTCGTTCCACCGTCGTCAATTTTCAACGGAGGTGGAAGTCAACCTTCAACGGAGGTGGAAATCAGCTCGTCGGTCTGGCCAGTGAGATCTTTGGTTCCCATAACATTTTTACGGTCCTTATCCGTTTGTACTGTAATTCGTGTTAGGTTAAGTATAGATAATAATGAAGTATGAAAGTCTGTCTTCTTAAGTGAAAAATGATTAATTACAAAAAATAGTAAAGTTAATATTCTTATTACAAAATATCATAGATTCTTTGTCTTTTCCGGAAGAAAACGAGGATCCCTAATTATGGTACAAATCTTCCATTTTATAAGAGTCTTCGTTTTCTTAGGACGCTAATGGGCCAGCTAACGAAATTCAAGCCCAAATTACTCGTAAGCCGAACCCATTAAACTTTGGAGATGTCGGGTGACGTGGCACACAGTCGGCAACGTGGTCGAACTCGAGGTGACGTGGCACGCAGTCGACGACGTGGTCGAGTTTGAGGTGACGTGGACGATGATGGTCGACGTGGTTGACCTTTATTAGCAGAGTCCTAAGTTTATGATTTTACCTCATGGCAGTAGATTCCAAGTGGGCCAAGAGGGCTGTAAGCCTACCTCCAACAATAGCCCCCAGTTCGGTGACAAGGACGAGGACAAGGACGTAGTTATCGAGCTCAAAATAGACAGTTGGCGTGCGTGGATATTACTGCCACGTGTGATGTTCCTCATATTTTGTCAGTTTTGAGCTCATTATTACAGCTATATTTTGGAAATTCGTCTATGTTTTATTGAGATTTCAGGTCAAAAACGTTCAGAGTTAGAATCATGTTTGAAGGTGGACTTTGGAGAAGTTTGAACCATTTTCCGGTATTCTCCACAAAAAGAAGGACCGATCGATCTACACAAGGATCGATCGATCAATTCTCTAACAAGGATTAGGCGCACGATCTGAAGAACGACTTGATTTCTGAGAGATCGACTCAACATCCAAAGATCGATCGCTGCTTTTCGCATAAACCTAGTTTCACGATTTTTCAGCTCTTGTTTTGGGCCCTATAAATACTATTTTCCTATTTTATTTTGACGGCCGCTTTTTGGAGAGTCGAAACAGTAGTTTAAGAGTTTGTAAGCTAGGAAGAAGATCTCTTGATACTTGAGAAGAATTTTTGAATCCTCTTTCTCTTTGTTAATGCAATTTCAGTTTCAGTTCATCATGATTTGCATAATTCATTGTTTTATGTCTGAGTAGATCTTAGATCAAATTTAGGGATTCTAGGGTTTTAGAATTCACTGTTGGGAAACAAATAGGATGGATGAATAGATGATTCTCCTTCTAATACTTGAGTTTAATGCATAGATTAGCCTAATCACCTAATCGATGATTTTAGGTTGTTAACTTTCCAGAAGATTGTTAAGAACTATAACTAGATTAGAAGAACAATTCCTTCACTACCAACGAGAGGTGATGCTCGGTTGGGTTGTGGGTAATTGAACATAAGCAATAAAGTCTACTTGTAATCTGAAACCAACGAGAGTTAGGACCTTTAGGTTATTGATAGAAGGGTAGATTTAACGAGAGTTGGTTTACCTTTATTTATGTTCAAGCCGAGAATAAGATCAGATTAGTTCCTGAATAGTTTCCCTGACAAGAATTCTAACTCCTGAATGAATACCCGACATCCGATTGCTTTAGTTATTTGGTTACATTCACGTTCAAGTTGTTAGAATTCACTTCTCTAATTTTAATTGATATAGCTTGCGATTTAATAGAAGTTGAGAGTGTAACATGGTTCTCTGAGGAATTCGACCCCCTAAGTACTATTACGTTTGATGTGCACTTGCAGTAGGATATAGAGTTAAAACTCGCAGTATCAAGTTTTTGGCGACGTTGCCGGGGAACCAATAGTTGCCTTTCGATTCTCTGTTTACAGTTTCAAATCTATATCGTTACTTACTTTCTTTCTTTTTGTTCATTTTTGTTCTTTTTCAGGTGTATGACCAGAAGTCAAGGTTCAGAACACCTATTAAACCTAGATAATCAAGAGCTTGCGAGGGTTGAAAGAGAAAACCGAAGAGCCAGGAATATGAATCCTCCAGGGAATCAAGCACATGATCCGCAGGATATGGCCACAATGGTGCAGCAGTTGTAGAGAGAGTTGGCTGAGATTAGGAGAGCACGAGAGCCTGCTCAACGCAGAGCAATATGCGACATGGACACTCCACACACCCACTATCGTAATCGCTCAACTATTCGACCTCCTGCGATTGAGAGGAATGATTATGAGATCAAACCTCAACTTATTGGGTTAGTTAAGCAGTATGTCTTCAATGGACTTCCAGGGGAGAATCCTATGGATCATATAGAGAATTTTGAAGACATATGTGGGACCACTAGCTCTAACGGTGTACCTGCTGATTATGTGAAGTGTAAGCTCTTCCATCATTCACTCTCAGACATAGCTTCCAGGTGGTTACGTTCACTACCTCCAGGATCAATCACCATGTGTGATATGAGCCTCGGTGGTGAGGTCTCGGATATGAATTCAACGGCTCGACCTTGGTGAGTCCAAATCGATGAAGACTAGTTTTTGGCGGAATTTCGTAAATGAGAACCACAAAGGAGAGTGATTATTCCTCTGATAATCTCAGATCCGTCAAGTTGTAATTTCACAAGCTTGACTCGTCTCACGTTCTTGAATCCTCAAAAGAAAGAGAAGGCGGCTAAGTATTCTAACAAAGAGAAGTTCATTCTTTTTTTTTACGTATTTCAAGTCTTAAAAATACAATGGAAATCTTGAGCTTATATAGGCTCAATAGTACAACGGTAATATGCTTAAAATGGGAAGGAAATGTCACAAAATTAAGTGTCCAACGGACAAGTGATGAGGGCCGTCGATCTTAGAGCTGTTGGAGAAGATTTGGTGATCGACCGGATATGGAAAGTCTTCAATGGAGAGGATTCGCCTAATCCTTTGTGTTCTGGAGCATACGAAGACTCTCCTGGATGCTTCTGGATGTCTTAGAGTGTCTTCTGGTCGCCACACATAAGTTTGCAAGCTCTTAAGGGAAGTGGCTTCCGGGCTTTCCTTAAACAGATTCAGTTTGACCCTTCTTCTTGTAAAGTTGGTATCTGGAGGATCCTTCGGGCTTTTGATGCGTTCTTGGTCATTTTGGATCACTAAAAGGCCCAAGAATAATCTCCAAGTTATCTGGAGTGAAGGCCGCTCCTGAGCTGGGCTATGTTCCTCGAAAGTTGACGTTGTCGCGCATAAGGCCTTAGTGCAGAAGGTCCAACTTGTAAAATTCATAACTTTCGGCTCCAAGCTTAGATTGGGCTGATTGAACCTTGAGTAGTTATATAATTGAGTCAGGAATTCATTGAAATAAACGCCATGTTCTAATTCTCGTGGTAACATCTGGAGCCCCTTGATAAGTGAGCGTATATCTTCCTGATCCTCTAGGGAAGGTTGTTGGCGTGAACTCCTTGCTTGCTGCTCCTGGTATTGAGTGCTAGGTGAGTCATTTAGTTTAGACAGCTGAAACATTTCTAATAAGATTGTCTCCCCTTTGTCTTTGACATGTTTGCCAAGGAAGGTTGTCTCCCCTTTATCTTTGGCGAATTTAGCCTGAAACTCGACAACCGAGCCTAAACCTTGTCCTGCAGTCGATGGTCTTACGATCCTACCATCGAGGATCCTATTATTCTATCCTTCTTCAAAGGGTTTTGTCCTCAAAACTAAGTTACCTGCACCGAGAAAAAGCAAGTTAGGTATCATTCGACTTTGAGGGTCTAGGATCTTACCTCGATTGTGACTGGTGGGAGAACGCGGTGTTGGGTCTGGTGGATTTTCCTTTAGGGGTATACAGGATAGCATGCAATCCACCTCCTACTTTTACAGCTTGAGTGGAATTGGGTCTATAACTCCATTGAAATGAACCAAAGTTCCTTCCGGTTTTGTATCCTTGGTGCGTATGTATTCTTCTTTGGTAATCACTTGTTGGTGGGTATCTGGTGGTTCTTCTTTGATTAGCAAAGTTGGTATGATGCTCTTTGACTCCTTTGTGGATCCTACCTGTCTCAACATCCTTCGACAAAGGCAAATGCATTATACTAGAATTGGAAGGTATAAAATCCGAATTGTCTAGATTATTAGTTGGCTTATGTGAATCTGTTTTCAGTTCTAGTGTTAAGATTTTAGTCTCTTGCCTAACTAGACATTTCACAGCCAAGTGACCTTTCTTATGACACCTATAACAAACCACATCTTTCAAATTTGAAGGTTTGAAGGACTTACCTTCCTCTAGTATGACTTGTAGTTTGTGTGATGGTGTATCTCTTATAGGAATTCTTGTGACAGCCTGGGGCGCTTCTTCTTGTGGTTTTGCTGGTCCGCCATTCAGGTTACCGTGAAACTCAAGCCTACTCTCGGCTACAGAAGTCTCCGTCTGGTCGTTTGTGCATCCTCGGTACATGTCTCCACATTCTTGGTACCTAAAATAAGATAGACCGGTGGGAAAAGACATATCAAAAGTACTAGGTACCTCAAGTGCTTCCAATGTGTTGGTCGCTGTCATTGTTGGCTGGGGCGGGAAGGTTGACTTCTTCTGGATGTGCGGCTTGGTATGTCGGGTTGAGACCTCATGGTTTTGGCCTCGATTAATGTGGATGGCAGCTCCTTCTGTACGGTTGTATGGTTGATGTTGGCGGGCTACATGTACATTGGTACATACGTCCGACGTTCCACGTTCGATGTGTTCTAGTCGCGAATCGAGCTTGGCCAGCTGGGCTATAATGTGTATGACCATTCCCATGATGTTGGCTACTACTTTTGGTGTCACCATACACCCTTGGACAATATGCTTTGTTTCACTCATGGATGTTGAAATTGGTGGGTGCTTCACGACGGGTTGTAAAGTCTTCTTTGAGTAACTCCTTGAAGGCAATTGGCGTGTGACATATTGCTCATGAAGAAACCCTTTGAGATTGCCCCAAGTGTACTTTGGTTCTCTATAGTATGCACTCCACTTTTTTTCTTGCTTCCATAATGATTGTGTTTTTCCCCGTAAGGCGCTTATAGCTAAAGAAATCTTTTCCTTCTCAAGGACCGTATGTCTCCAAAAGTAATCCTCCATAATGTCTTTCCACTGTAGATAATCTTCTTTTCCTGAAAATGATGGAAGATTAGGACCACACGTATTAATGATATTACTTACACTGATATGTTGTCTAGGACGTCTTGTGTTGTTGGTATAGCTTTGCCCTCTAGGTGCTAAAATTCCATGATTGTAGGGATTCACATCATGAATAAGAGGATTTTTGTAGTGACAAACTTTCACATCACGTTCAGGTTCATCCTCATAACTGAATTTAGTTTCAGTTTCATTGCTCCATGATTCGATTTGATGCGTGTCGTTGGTGTAGTCTTGGTGATTATCTGGTGGCTCAGGTTCAAGCGTGACACCATATGGATCCTCTTCATATTCCAAATCATAGTTGTCATTATTCCATAGGTCTTCGTAATCCTCATTGTTGCTGGCTGAAGATTGATCATTTGTAAGACTCCAATTCGATTCATAGGAGTAACTCTCCTCATTCTCTTTATAGTATGACATTGAGAGTACTTGCACAAATCAAAGAAAAACAAAACAATTAAAGGATTAAAAGTCTTTACAATTAATCACAAAAATGACAAGCAAGAACAATGATTATGATTTTCTTTTCTTTTTCAAAACAATGAAATAATCAAAACAACAAAACAGAAACACAATTCGTTTTTGGTTTTCTTTTTAACAAATAAAATAGCAAAAATCTTCTAAAAATCAAAACGACAATTTTTATGGGTTTTATGGATTTTAAGCTAACAAGAACAAAAGGAATTATATTTTTATAAAATTGAAACAAACGAGATGAAAACAACTTTTTTTTAATGGATTTTTCGTTAATAAGAAAGCAAGACAAAACAAAATAAAAATGTAAAAGATAAAGTTGGATGAACACAAACTGGGTAGGAGCTTTTGGGCTCTAATACCAGATGATAGGAGCCTCGGTGGTGAGGTCTCGGATATGAATTCAACGGCTCGACCTTGGTGAGTCCAAACCGATGAAGACTAGTTTTTGGCGGAATTTCGTGAATGAGAACCACAAAGAAGGGTGATTATTCCTATGATAATCTCTGATCCGTCAATTTGGAATCCTCACAAGCTTGACTCGTCTCTCGTTCTTGAATCCCCAAAAGAAATAGAAGGCGGCTAAATATTCTAACAAAGAGAAGTTCACTCTTTTTTTTACGTATTTCAAGTCTTAAAAATACAATGGAAGGCTTGAGGTTATATAGGCTCAATAGTAAAACTTAATATGCTTAAAATGGGAAGGAAATATCACAAAACTAAGTGTCCAACGGATAAGTGATGAGGGCCGTCGATCTTAGAGCTGTTGGAGAAGATTTGGTGATCGGCCGGCTATGGAAAGTCTTCAACGGAGAGGATTCGCCTAATCCTCTACGTTCTGAAGCATGGAAAACTCTCATGGATGTTTCTGAATGACTTAGAGTGTCTCCTGGTCGCCACACATAAGTTTGCAAGCTCTTAAGGGAAGTGGCTCCCGAACTTTCCTTAAACAGATTCGGTTTGGCCCTTCTTCTTGTAAAGTGGGTATCTAGAGGATTCGTTGGGCTTTTGATGCGTTCTTGGTCATTTTGGATCACTAAAAGACCCAAGAATAATCTCCAAGTTGTCCAGAGTGAAGGCCGCTCCTGAACTGGGCTATGTTACTCAAAAGTTGATGTTGCCGCGTATACGGCCTTAGTGCATAAGGTCCAACTTGTAAAATTCATAACTTTCGGCTCCAAGCTTCGATTGGGCTGATTGAACCTCTAATAATTAGATAATTGAGTCAGGAATGCATTGAAATAATCTTCATGTTCTAATTCTCTTGGTAGCGTCTGGAGCCCCTTGATAAATGAGCGTATGTCTTCCTGATCCTCTAGGGAAGGTTGTTGGCGTGAACTCCTTGCTTGCTGCTCCTGGTCTTGAGTGCTGGGTGAGTCATTGATTTTAGACAGCTGAAACATTTCTAATAAGATTGTCTCCCCTTTGTCTTTTACATGTTTCCCAAGGAAGGTCGTCTCCCCTTTATCTTTGTCGAATTTAGCCCAAAAGTCGACAACCGAGCCTAAACCTTGTCCTGCTGTCGATGGTCTTAGGATCCTACCATCGAGGATCCTATTAAAGTGGGCTCAGGTTTGAGCAGCGTTTCTTGATCAGTTATACACGAAATCCAAGATTGTAGCTCCCGGGAGCAAGATTTCATCGTTTCAACAACGATCTTGGGAATCTCTGAATGAATCATGGGAACGTTTCAAGGAGTAAGCAGCTTCTCAACACTATATACAGTGGAATTGAGTGGGAATACAAGAATTCCCTGAATGCTGCCAGTAATGGAGACTTTATGACCAACACTAAGGATGAAGCCTTCACTCTGATTGATAACCCAGCTGCAAGTTCTGGTAGTCATTGTCCAGAATATGATCGGACTAGGAAGGTAAACAGTGTAGAGATTCAAAGGATTGATGACATTGCTGAGAAGTTGGATATCCTGATCCGAGCAAATCAGGGTAATTAGAGGAGTGTGAGTCAGGTTGACGACAACAGAGAAGTGGCTTGGGTTCAAGATGATTCGGCTGGTTCTGAAGACCAAAGCGAGGTCGACTATGTTAACTGGCAGAACAGGGAACAGAACCCGAATTACCTTTCCTACAAAAGCACTAACGTCGAGAACCCTCGGGATGTTACACTGCCTTAAGGGTCACCTTTTCAGGGGAAGTCATTTATCCAGAACTCAGGTCAGAGATGATATAATCAGAAGCCGTTTGGTCCGAATGTAGGAGGAAGTAACTGGCAAAGGCCGTATAAGCCTTATGTACCACCGCCAATGCAGCAACAACCTCCAACAGCACCTTCAGGAACGTCAAACGAAGAGATTAAGGCCTTGATTCAGCAACTTGCTGTTGAGCAACAAAAGACTACCAGGGAGCTTAATGCTAAGATGGAAAACATCTACAATGACCTGAATGGGAAGTTTGAGTCAGTTTCTATGTACATCAAGAAGCTAGACACCCAAGTTGCTCAGACTGTTGAAGCTATTAGACGTCCCCAAGGAGCTTTACCTGGGAAGGTTGAGAAGAAACCCAGGGAATCTTGCAATGTGGTAAATTCTGAAGTAGGGAGTTAAGTTGAAAATAAGTACAACCCTCATGTTCCATACCCTAAGGAGCTTGAGAATATTGAAGATCAAGGAGAGTTCATTGTACCTTACCGGGTTGGACAGCTAGTTTTCAGCGATGCCTTGTGTGATTCTGGAGCTAGTATCAATGTTATCTCTTTGGAGACTATGGAGAAACTTGGTATTGAGCTGATGCAGGAACATCACTCATCTGTTTCGTTTGCGGATGCATCTTCCAAGGTACCTAGAGGAAGACTTTTTGACTTCACTCTTCTGGTTGGGAATTGCAAGATTCCTACAAACTTTACGGTTGTTGAAATGGCAAGAGAAGGAGCTGTTTTGATCTTGTTGGGAAGGCCATTCCTCAACACAGCTGGGGCCAAGTTAGACTTCCTAAATCAGAGAGTTGTGTTGCAGGACGTGGACAAGGATGTTTCATATCCTATTCACGCTTCATTGAGTTGTTTCTGTGGGATGATTAGAGATGATGAAGAAGACAATGACTGTGATAAGGAGTATGAGTTGTTCCGTGAATGTGGGAGGGACTCAGCTGAACTTCAAGATACTTGTATCCTTTACCGTCTCGACAAATTCTACAATTATGACGTTAACAGTTTTGTTATCAAAGTTTTTACAGGTAGTCCCGACTTTGATACTTATGGAGTCTACACGGTCAAGAAGATAGGCCGCGATACAAATGTTGCATTGCTGGATGCTTCAGGAAGGACAATACATAAGAAGGATGAACAGTTGAAGATGTTCATCATTGAGGAAATTAGTGTCCGAGGAGTGAGCAAACCTCAATGAAGTAGTTATGCCATCTGAATGGCGTCTGAGTCAAGTTAAAAATTGTAAAAAAGCGCTGAGTGGGAGGCAACCCACTGTTAGGTAGATTTTTTTTCGTATTTCTTTTTACTTTGATTTCGTTTTTGTTTTTGTGTTTTTGTTCAAAGTAAGAAGCTGTCAAGGCAACGATCGATCGATCCACTCAATGATCGATCGATCGATCTACTCAATAATCGATCGATCGATCTACTAAATAATCGATCGATCGATCCACTCAATGATCGATCGATCTCAAGCCTGTTCATATGATACCTAATAATATGGTATTAAAAAAAGTAATTCTAAGACACCCGTGTGTATTCGGACCTCTCCGATTCAGACACACATAGCAGGTATGCGCACGATTCAGAGCACGACCGAGCACTAAGGAACGATCGGGTAAGAAGACCACATGATTTGTGGCTAGACTGAACAAGCATAGCCCGACCGAACGAGCAGCCCAACTAATCAAGCAAGAAGACCGCACAATTCATAGCATGTCATGAAAAATATGGATCGATCGAGCAGGAAAACTGCACGACCAGAGCACGACATGAAAAAGGTAGATCGATCGAGTCATTTAAGAAGAATTTGCGCCCGATCCATTCCCGACCGAGTAGGTAAGGATCGACCGAGTAGGTAAGGACCGATTCCTTGAACCAGCCTAATCAGCTTAGAATTTCATCATCTATCTGATTCTGTGGTCAATAACTCCGATTAGCAAAGATGGTTCGAACATCAACTTCTAATCCTAGGAAACCAACAAAGAAGGTCCGGGTATTTTTGAATCTTTAGCGCAGTCAGTCGTCACAACAGTACGACGATGTGCCTAGAAAAGGTTAACTTGGTGAGTGTTTGTCGTGGCCAAGACCGGAACAAACGTACTTTGTGGATAATGTGACTAACAGGGATGCCCCCTCCTTTGTCAGAACTACGGCAGCGTACAAAGATAGAAAGGAGGGAGATGGTTGGAAGAGCTTTCATGAAAGTTTCAATGATCAACTCCTGATAAACACATTGATCCCGACGAAGATTCTAGAAGATGTTGTTCAGCTGAATCATGTGGCAAATCTAACGAATTTTTCTGGCGACTGCGTAATTTCTAGGGTTTTATGCTCGTAACAGCACAACTCCTTGGTTGTCGCGCCTCTTTCGATAAATAAGAGAGGGGTGTTGATTTTTCCTCATAACTTTGTGAATCCCTTCAGCCAGATATTCTCTCTCTTCTTTTTCTTCTCTCTCTTCTTTCTTTCTCTACATGATTTTTTTTCCTTTCCGTTCTTTTGACCATGGGACGAGGCGCATCTGGAGAATCCTTGGTCGAGTTTTCGTGTTCGTCGCCATCGAAGGTGATGTTGTCGTCTTCGGCAAGCTTGTCTAGGTTGAACGAAATGAATATGTCGGTTGTAGGCCAATTTTACACGTGTGAGGCGCTTATTGTCGGGGATTAATGCAGAGACAAAAAAAAATCTTGAGTTGTGACGTAGGCACCAAAGGGAAATATGCCGATGTTCAGGTCACTAATAACACCGAGGTCGGTAGGGGAAATAGAGCTGAGGCTGACAAGGGAGACATTGTCGAGGCCAATTTAGGAAACAATACCATGGTCAATTCAAAAACATTGCCGAGACCAATTTAGGAAACAGTGTCGACGCCCATTCAGGAAACAGTGCCAAGTACAATTTAGGAAACATTGTCGAGGCCAATTTAGGAAATAGTACCGAGGCCAATTCAGGAAACGTTGTCGAGGCCGATAATAGAGTTTCTGGTTTTGGGGACAGTGTAAACGAGGTGGAGGTTCGAATTGATGGTCCATTGAGGGACACAGGCGCTTGGCGCTTTTATCATGTAGTTTAGAACAAAAATCCTAGTTGAAATTATAACATCTTTTCATTAAAGTACAGTATGATATTAACTTGTTCAAATGTTTTGTAGATCGTCATCTGTCCCCGTTCAGAGCTTTTCCAGAGAATTTCTTCGAAGACCTCGACCGTATCAAGCAACTCAGTGCGCGTCGGTGGCCGGACATATATACTGACAAAGTTAGACGCAACTTAAGAAGAGTGAGAGAAGGTAAGACCATATTCCCTTGCTTCCCCAAAATATTTTAAATTTTTTTTGCTAAGTTTGAGATGTGGCCTTGTCATGAAGCATTGAGGAAAAGAATACAACGAGGCAGGATAATGGTGGGTTATGCAGGGAAGTTTGCCAACGAACATCTAATTCCTGGTCCTGAGGACGACGAGGTGATCACGCTTGAGAAGGTTGGGGCTGGCTCAGTCGAGGCCGAGGCTAAGGCTAAGGTCGTGGTCACGGTACGAACTCAGGTCGGGGTGATCAGACTGAGGCAGAGGATTTTCAAGCCGAGGCCAACAATGCCGCCCTTGCAGCATTCGATGATGCGACTGGCCATATGTTAGTGTCGTCGCCAAGGCAAATGGCTATGCGGCATCCTTTGGTGATAGACCCGGTTAAACGAAGAAGTTTGAAGATGCCAGCTGAGGACTCTGGCGAGTTGTCCGCTGCTCGCACACGCAAGAGGGCCTGAACTGAGAGATCTTTAGGGGCTCTTCATTTGACATCAATATGGCCTACCGAAGTGAGGTCCCACTCGGCAAGGATCGTGAAATGAGCCTGCAGTTGTTTCATAATCTCAAAGGTTCTGCGTGTGGTGCCCCAAAAAATGGCCGAGGATAAGCTTATTGGTTATGCAGTCGTCTTGATGGTCAAGGCTGGCCTCGTGTACACACTCAAATTCTCTCTTGATCTTTAAATTTCACAAGAATTGACTGCGTCTGTTTACTCATGTAGTTGCTCAACATTGTCAACCTCGTCGGCGAGAGGTACGAGAAGCGTCTAGCCGAGGACAGAGAGGTGAAAAGACTGAAGCGGTATGTGTCCAAGTACCGTAAACGGGCAAAGGATTATGAAGCCAAGGTCCAGGAGGAGAGTCGAGATTTAACTTGAGAGAAAGAAAGCAAAAAGGCACTTCAAGCCGAGGTTAATAAGCTGCGTGAAAGAGCTGAAGAAGCCAAAGACGAAGTGGATGCACACCTCAACATCAACGAGGAAATGATGGATAAGATGGAAGCTGTCTGGAAAAGAATGATGGAGAAAGTGGCCGCCAAACAGCTCGGCATGCCGAGGAGATGACGGCTTATGAAGTGAAGGTTCGACGTCTAGGCAAGTACGTAAACGCAACGTGGGAAAGACAAGTCTGAAGTTGGTTCAGGCGGAAGACACTCTTGGGAATTTTCGTATCATGAAGGAGATAATGGGCGTTGTCGTGCCCGACCGCATTCTCGCAAAGTTGGAGAACGACAAAGAGGAGGACTTTGCACTGGTTGAGCTGAAAAAGATGCACATGGTTGGTTTCCTCGAGTCATTGTCCAACTTTGGTAAAGGCGTGGCCGAGGAGGATTCTCGAATGGAGAAGGATGTCGCGGCGGCTATCGGTGCCGAGGGCGTTGGTGATGGCGAATAACTTTAGTTTTCTTTTATTGTTTAAGACTTGTCTTCTTTTGTGCTTCTGGATTTTATGTCTCGGCTGTAATGTGTGGAGTTAAACAGAGATGAACTTCTTTCCCCTTTTATTCTTTTGGATTTTTGGCCTCGACTGTGATATATAGTGAAACAGATGTACTCTTTTGTCCTTGGAGTTTTTGGCTGCGGCTGTGATGTACGAGGCCAGCTCGTTTCTTGTTAATGAAATTAAATTTTTTTTATGTGCGCTCTCGGTGTCTTTGTTGAGATCGTAGCTTGCTTGCCTTTGACTTAGTTTTTTAGGCACGAACTTATAGTTCGGTTTACTCGCTGATGTGAGAACTGAGCTTGGCTTAGGCAGTTTTGGAAAGGAACTATGGTCCGGTTTACCATGTTTTACCGGTGCGAGAATTGAGCTCGGTTTAGGCACTTTTAGGAACAGAACTATGGTCCAGTTTATCCTGTTTTGTCGGTTCGAGAACTGAGCTAGGCTTATGCACTTTTAGGAATGAAACTATGGTCCGGTTTACCCTGTTTTGTCGTTGCGAGAACTGAGCTCGGCATAGGCACTTCTAGGAACAAAATTATGGTTCATTTTACCCTGTTTTGTCGATGCGAGAACTAAGCTCGGTTTAGGCACTTTTAGGAGCAGAACTATATTTTTGTTTACCCTGTTTTGCCGGTCAGATAACTGAACTCGGCTTAGGAACTTTTAGGAACGAAACAATTGTCTGGTTTACCCTGTTTGCCGAGGCGGATTTATCAAATAAATTTATTTGATATTATGTCAGTGCCTGAAGGCTGCCTACATACCCCGTGAGGGGATCAAGCCGAACGTACTTTTGAAATTTGTACGAAAAATAGGTAACCCGGAAGGATTATGGCTGAAAAGCGCTTGATGTTTGGTGTCATCGTCAGTACTTAGTAGTTGAATTGTTTGAAGTTGTTAACGTTCCAACTTTGTGGTATCACATCTTGCCATGGTTGCGATTTCATAGACATCGCGCCTGACGATTTTGGAGATTATGTATGGACCTTCTTAGTTGGCGCCGAGCTTTCTGGCGTTGAGTTCGGCTGTATTTTCGAATACTTTACGCAAGACGAGGTCGCTGTTAGTGATTCGAGCCTGATGTCGACGCCAGATCCATGACAAGAAGTCGAACTGTCCGTGCAAGCCATCTGTTTGTCAGTTTGTTCGAATGGTGGGTCGTTTTTTGGTTATCGGTATAATTCGATGATAAAATCCGCCAAGACTTGGGATTTTGTGCTTGTACATACTTTGTATTCAATATCACACCTCACTTAGTTCGACTGCCCATTTGGTCATCCAACCTAACTTGCTAGGGTTGTGCTGTATTGTGCGTAGTAAGTAATTTGTGAGAATGACCACGGTGTGAGATTGGAAGTATGAGCTTAATTTTCTGGTCGCGGTCACTACTGCCAAGACTAATTTTTCACTGGCGGTGTATCATGTTTCTGCGTCGTCCATTGACTTGATAACATAGAAAATGGATCGTTGGTCTCCGCGGTCGTCCTTAATGAGCACTCCGCTTACCGCCGAGCCGCTTACAGCGATGTAAAAATATAGAACATCTCCTTGCTAATGTTTTGCTATGACATGTGTTATTTGACATGTATGTCTTTAGATGTTGAAATGCCTCCTCGCATGTCTCATCCCACATGAAGTGCTTGTTTTCCCGAAGCAATTGATATAAAGGAGACATTTGTCTGTTCAGGGCAGCAATCCGTCTTATTAATATTTGTATCTTGTGCGTGTTTTTTGGGATGGCATGTCAAGGATCGCTGTTATTTGTCTGGGATTGGCCTCCATCCCTCGCTGTGTGACGATGTAGCCGAGGAACTCTCTTGATGTTACTCCAAACGTGCATTTGGCCGGATTAGTTTCATTTGGTATTTATTGAAGATGTCGAAACATTCCTTAAGGTGAGAGACATGTGCTTCAGCTTTTGGAGATTTAGCGAGCATACCATCTTTGTAAACCTCCATTGTTCGGTTGAGCTGGTCTGCGAACATCTTGTTAACAAGTCTCTGGTAAATGGCTCCGGTGTTTTTGAGTCTGAACGACATGACTTTGTAGCAATATGTTCCACGGTTAGTAACAAAAACTGTTTTTTCTTGGTCTGTTTCGTTCAACTTGATTTGATTATACCCTGAAAAAACGTCCATGAAGTACATCAAATCATTTCCTGCAGTGGCCTCGACGAGCATGTCAATGTGCGGGACTGGAAAGTTTTCTTTTGGACATGCTTTATATAGTTCGGTAAAATCGACGCACTCTCCACTTGCCATTTTTCTTTTTGACCACGATAGGGTTAGCTAGCCACCTAGATATTTGACCTCGAGTATGGAACCCACTTCAATTAGTCTTTCTACCTCATCTTTGACGGCCTGGACGCGCTCGTGCCCGAGTTTTCGTCTTTTTTGTTTGATCGGCTTGTGGGTGAGGTCGATATTAAGCTCATGATTTGTGATCGTTGGATCAATACCGGACATGTCTCTGGTACACCATCCAAATGTTGAGATGTTCCTTTTAAGAAATGAGACGAGCTCGTCACGGATGGTCGTGGGTAGGTCGAGGCCGGATTTGACGCAGCGTGTTGGATCGCATGGATCGAGGCTCACTAGCTTAGATGTTTCCTTTCCAGGATCGTTTTGATCATTACCGACCGGGCGTTGGCCATCGGCTTCGCCGAAAATCATGCATGACCGCCTCGGTTGGGAATTCGACGCATTGGTGGTAGGTTGAGACACGACCTTCATTGACTGGATCCAAGACGAACCTAGAATGACGTTATAGATTGTCGACCTATGGACGACGAGGAATTTGATCCACCTGGTTGCTCCCGCGAGATATATTGAGAGTTTTACTGTCTCGTATGTTATCATTGAGTTTCCATCAAATACTGTTAGTGGGCATGTAGTCTCTTTGAAATCTATATCGGATTTTGGGATGCACAATTTTTCTATGACTCATTTGAATATTAAATCAATTATACTACCCATGTCAACGAGGACTTTTAGAGATATATTGTTTTTAATATGTTTTCTTAATATTTATAAAAAGTGTTAACAAAAAAGAAGAGAAAAAAAAACATTATACAGTTTAATCAAGACAGAAATGAGAATTTTGCAAGAGAGAGAAAAGAGGTAAGATTTAAATCTCGTCTCTGTTTGTTTCTTCTTTAATCACATCTCAGTTTATGTGTCAGCGGTCCTCTCTAGACTATCTCCAGCCATTATGCAATACTCTTCTTCTGTGTCTTCCGTACATCTTGGACTTTAAATAGTTTGTGTCTCTTCATTGTTGTCTTTTTCTGGTTTTGTTTTCTTGTCCTTCTCTTTACCTCCATTTTCAACTTTCTAGTTTCAAATTATTCAAAGGCTAATAATGGCGCAATTCCATCCCCAAATTCTAAGAAATCATCTCATGAATTGTTTTAACTCTTTTTATGTTCATTATCACACAGACAAGACAGTAATATGTTTAATACTTAACTCTTTTTTAATCAAACAGTGGTTTCACGCCCTTAGTGATCATGTTTGAACTATAACGACAATATTATCACCACTTTTATTGCACGCTTTATAATACAGAGTAAAAACATAAAACTGAGCTTCGTAGAGAATCTCCATCTAACTTCTTAGGGCATCCACATCAAGAGTTCTTATAAGAAATGGGGTTCACTAATGCAGATGGTCTTATGAATATCAACAGGTCAAACACTACAATTTCACAAAGACAACATGATACTAACTTGACCATTAGGTTAAATTGAAATTACATTAAGAGGAATTTGTTTACTTGGTGTTTGTAAGTTGAAGCCAGAGTTGTTCGAAAACTTGAATGATAAGATCATGATACTCGTTTAGATTTAAGGAAAGGTAACAAGCAAGAAGATCCTCCAAGTCTTTTGAAGCTCTGATGTTGTTTTCCTCTATCATCTCCACCATTGATTCTCTGAAATCTTTCCTTGGATCAAGTGACCGTTTCATCACTGCGAAACTCTCTAAAACATCTTGTCTGCTCTCTGGTCTTGTCGTGCTTCTACGCGTACCTGAGAGTTGAATTCTAGGTGAATTTACTCTTTTGAGGTTTATCCCGGCAGAGGATTTTCTTCCACTAGAAACTTTCTTTTGATATCTCTTCTCGGCTCGATATTCATCATCATCTTCTTCTTTGTTAATCTTTACGAAAAGATGGCTTTTCCGTGGCTTATTCGTGAGATAACTTGCAGGAAAAGCTTTCTCTATTGAATCAGACTCTTTGACATTGTGCTTTGTGTTGATCTTGAAGTTGGAAAAGTCAACGAACTTATCATCCTCTTCTTCGTAGAAACTGTATACAAAAGAATCAGGAGAGGTTTCAAGAGCTGGTAACAAGCAGTGAGATGAATCATGACCGTTGATCTTGCTCTTGTTGAAACTTGCAGCTACAAGATCAGGAGGAGTCAAAGGTTTAAGGGATGGCTTGTAAAGTGTTTTCCTTTTACTCATCCTTTTTGTGTGAAGAGAGTTTCTTGGTGATTTATGGTGAGGATTGTGAGCTATTAAGCTGTTTAAGAAGTAAGAAGTTGAAGAGTGATGAGGAAGAGAAGAAGAATCTGAGGACGGTTTCTTCTTGTTACAAGTGTTTAAGGAAGAAGAAGAAGGTTTGTATTTGGGTTTAGAATGTTTAGTCATGTCTTTGAGCTTTTGAAACCATGAATTTGGAATCATATCTGAAAGCCTGAACTTGTGATTCCCCATCTCATATCTCACTCTCTTTAGTGAAAGATGAAGAAGAAGCAGAGGCAGATAAAGAAACTGAAGATTGAGATTGTAGTGAGAGAAACACTAGTGGAGTCCACACAAAGTAGAGAAAGTTTAAAGAATGTCTTTTGATTTTGTATTATCACCATCCTTCATCACCAACATCAGCATGAACTCTTTGATACATCATCACTGTTACACGCTTGAATTCACTTTATTATAATTTAAATAGTAACAGTAGAATACAATTTAATAATCTATTTCATAGTCGATATTGAAATAACGAATATTATTTGGTGTTTAAACATTGTGAATTCGAGTAGCAAACGTAAACACTTTTAGGGAATCCATTAAAAAGTTCAAAAAAAAAGAAGTTCACCACATGACAATTGCAGCTTTTTGTTTGTTTTTTTTTCAAAATAAACTTTTTGAATGAAAACATGAAAACGTTCTTTACCAATCTATTTGCAGCCTTAGGTCTGACATGGACAAAGCAAATTCTATCCTCAAAAAAGAAAGAAATTTGAATCTATATATTGGTTTTAGTAAATACATAATTTTCATTTCTTTCTTTGAAAATGATGAAACACTGAACCTTATATTATGTTTAATTATTGTTGTACAATTTATATTAGAGTAAGGTGATACAGATAGACAAATGATGAGATTAGGACAATCAATATGTTCCATTTGAAGACCTTTGAATAAAGCGGGATCAACTTTTGAGTCATAATGATGAATTTGAGAAAAATTTGGTCTACTTTGTCCACTATCGCCGAACAATTTCAAAACATTCCTTTTTATATAACTTTGTTCCCTTTCCACATCAATATTTTGATATATCAATCATACACAATTTATAAATCCATAATCTTATGTTTGTAAACAAGCATAAGTGATTAGTGAGAACGCTTGAATCTGAAACATAAATGTGAATCAATAAATGTGAATCAAGATACTTTTTATTTAGAGCACCTTCACTTAGGTATGGCCATAATATTCGAAACTCGAATCCGAATCCGAACCGAACTAATATCTATAAAATACTCGAATGGGCTTTACATTATGAAAATACGTGTACCTGAAACCGATCGGATAAAACCCAAAACCCGAACGGGTACCCGAAATACCTGAAATATATAATATATTTACTCAAATATTTATATATATATACTTATAAATACACAAATATTTATAATTATAATTATAAATCTAAAAAACTAATCAATTTATAATCAATATAACATTATAAACTAAAATATTAAATAGTTTAATAAGTTGTGATTTTTAAAACTTTTTTTTGAAAATATTTTGATTAAAAAATTAGCTAAAAAATTCGGATAACCCGAACCCGACCCGAAATTTGATACCCGAACCGAACCCGAAATTTAATACCCGAACCCGACCCAGACCCGCGAAAAATACCCGATCGGGTGTTAGGTTGGTAAACCCGAAATACGCGAAACCCGAAAGACCCGATCCGATCGGGTTCCGGGTACCCGAATGCCCAGACCGACCTCCACTAGTGTATTTGATGAAGATTCTTAACTTAAAAATAATAATAAAAAAAAAAGAAAAAATGAATTAAGAGGAAGAGCTAACTCTTAATGTAGATGTTCTGGAAATATTAAGAGTGGTGACGTGTCGTCCCGAAATTGGCTTTGCTCCAAACAAAAAAAAATTGGAACGAAGAGTCCCTCGTTTCACCTCATTTTATCTTCCACCCGAGAAAAATATAGTCTCTTGTGTACGAAGAGAGACACAGTCAGAGATATTGGGGAGGAGTCTACACCAAAACACAAACCAACCTTGCTACGGGTGAACACGGTCCAAATTTTAACGTCTTATGGCCAGATATAAATAATTAGCAATTTCACAATTGATCACGGGTCTAAACCAACGTACAACTTTTTCCAATGAAAACCACCAGAGTATCACCTGACTATCTTGGTCAATAGACTCTCTGAAATGGAGTCAAAAGCAAAAATATGTGGTGCTTCATTTTCCTGGCTAACAAAAATTATGACTAAGATTTGATGTTTCCTGATATATTCGCTCTTTTGATGCGTTCAATGTCGAAAGTGAATTTGCACGTAAAACTACTGTACCAAAATTCTTTTCTTGCACGCGAAGCACTTGGTTCCACTTCCCTTGTAATTTTAAGACCATTTCCATCCATTAGAACTCCTAATGGTGTTTTTTTAACATTTTTTTAATAAAAATAATGATACATAACAAGTTAAGAAATGTTGTTTTGGTTTTAATATTTTAGGGATTCCAATGGTGGAACTCCATTAGGGGTTCTTAAATTAACAAATACTCCAAAACTCACACTTATATGTCTTAAGCCAACAAGAACCACGTTTTATAGCTATTACCAATGGTTCCACAAACATTATCCACAGTTTGTTTTAAGAAGTAGACTTTGTCACTATACATCTATCAACAACACCAAACCATAATGAGACTAGATTACAAAATGAAATTGTTTATATTCTCCATTCCAGCTCTAAACATAATGAGATCTTAGACTGCTTTTTGTTGAAGAACAGGAAGAGTTGTACTTACAAAGGTGGAAGATCCAATTCTATAGAGATAAACTCAGCTACACTAACGTCTTCCAAAACTACCATATGCTCAATCCTTTGCAGAGTAGTGGATGATGGGCACCTTTGGAGGATGACGATACTTTCTTTCCTTCGAATCTACTGAGGAATCCTCTGGTTTTATTGCCAGTAACGGAACAAGTTGGGTCTCCAACTGTGGTTTAAATCCATCACTGTTCACAGTGCTAAACAATGCAAGAAGAACAAAACAATATCAGTGAGCAGCTATGACATTAAAACCATTACCAGGAACATACCTAGAAAATAAGGAACATGTAGGTTCCATGAACTCAACAAACTGAGGTGATCAAACCCAGCAGCCAGTAGTTGTCTCTTCGCCTCAGCTTCAAGCAAAAAAAAATCAATCAGATCAGAATCATCACTTAAAAGCCGAAAAAAATTCCAATGGGACAATGAAGCACCATGTCATGCCGGCATTCCTCTGAAGTTATGTCTTTTCGTGCATCCCTGCAAATTACATAACAAGACATCAATGACACAGAACAACACATGCCAATCACATTACTGAACCATGAACCAGAGTTTCTTTTGCCCACATCCGAACTAATTAACAGAACAACACATGCCAATCACATTACTGAACCATGAGCTAGAGTTTCATTGGTGTGTCTTAAGAAAGAAAAAGACAGCTATGTGTACACTAGAAGACGAAACACACTTCAATTACATATGGATCTCTTGGTTTACTTGTTCAACCCATGAAACAAGTGAACTGTTTCTCAACCAAACCAGTGTTTCATAGGTCTTTAGCAGCACAAAATAAGCTAAGCAAAGAAGGTTTACAAGTGAAATGATGTCAATACCATTCAGCTAAAAACACGTACGAGCAACACTCTCATTCAAGTCTGGCTTGTATATCATTCATCAAAGCATAGGTGCAAGAGCAACATTCACGTCATATGACATGGGGACTGAAAGCACTGCATCATGCGACATGACTTTCCCCCAAATCCTAGCACCATAGCGCCATTCAAGCTCAATCACCGCACACCAAACCATCTTGTTCTTAACTCCATTACAAGTCACAATCTTCTACCAGAAAATCGCCATATCTCCGTCATAATCCACCATCTTCCCACTGCATTTGGCAAACCTACGCAATCCTCTCACACCTTTCACTTTTCTCAACCCGACAATAAAAAAATCGAAGAACCCTAAAATCTAAAATCGGACAGCGCTAACTAGTACAAATTATCGGAATCGTACCTACATGGTTAGAGTAGATGAAATACCAACGATTTGGGAGAAAATCCACCCGATTTTGGAGATTAATCCTTCGAAGACTCGCCAACGATTCTCAGACTCCACCACTCGCCAACGATGGGGAGACTTCGAAACCTCGAGATGATGATCCTCAGAGTACTCGCCGGTGGTTCTATATGATGAAGTTCCTCTGGTGAATCGCCAAAAGAAGATGCAGTCTTTGAAGAGACACCATTTTTTCGAGACCCCGATAGAGGCGAAAATGCAGTCTTTTTTTTCAACTAAAAAGTTAACTTCCAATCAGAACACGCCACGTCAGCGGTTTTTAAGAGCCGATTTTTAGATATTAATATCATTAATCATTTTTTTAATCATCTAAAATCACTAAGAAACTCTTTAAGAGTCAGTAATGGAGCTGCTCTAATTGATATAAATCAAACGGATATGTTCTTATTCTTTGTCTCCAAACTTCGAAATATTTGCAGAGGTGCAATTTTTCTCATGCATATATTTGACTAAAAATACTGTCTGTGCTCATGAGACTTGTGCTTTAGTTTGAAAGTCAAGACCACATTGTATAACTTCTGCGTCTGAGAAGGTGAGGTGAATGCAAAGAATGCTGGATCTTTTTTGGAACATCTAAGCATTTGTGGTGAACAAACAAGTAACAACGAACACAATCATAGCAGGTAAGGTCCTTGAGAATCTGGTACAGACAAAAGTCTAAAAGGTAATCCGATGTAAAATCCAGAGCAAGCTTTACATATAGTGTTGCAGATAGCATATACCACAGTCTCTGGGAACATCAGCTCGCATTCATGGGAGAAATGGTTGACTCTTTCCATAGCCATGAGAATTGTGATCCGGAAAAACCAACCAAAAGATTATATTGAAAAGGAAGATAAGTGCTGTGTTCTGTTTTCTGCGTTGACTTTTTTTCTTAATTCTAAATTGTATGGGCTTTTAATTGTGACCCATTTACAAGGAGGCTATCAAGAAATAACCTCAATACATAACCAAATACCACCATTTTGAGTTTTGTTCCTAAGCAAGAGCCACCAAAATCCATGAAACTAGCTGGTTCTTCATATGAAAAGGTGAATCAATTTCACTAAACGTGGGACCGGTTTATGTTCAACATATGCTGCTGCATTGACCTGACCCATCAATCAATGAACGATTTCTTTAATTATACAAAACAAAACCAATTTCATCACGTTGAATTTTGTTCATAAGCAAAAGCCACCAATAAAAACCATTTATTTCTCTCCACCGTTTGAAGAACTTCATGGGACTCCACCATCGTGACTTTCACAACTAAAGACGTGAACCCCACGCAACAAAACCCAATCCTCTGATCTTAATCCACATAAAACAAAACAAGAAAAGCCAAAGAGAATCACTAAAACATCATCAAAAAGCTTCAAAGACAATGAGAGTGAAAGCAAGTTTGATTAACTTCAGATCAAAGCTTTCTAAATCATGCAACAGAGTTGTCTCTCTCTTCCGCTTCAGAGTTAAAAGACCTGTCTTTATTAGACCTCTTCGTGCCCGTCATGGCAATGTCAAGCCTAGACACAATCATCATCATCCTCAGAAGCCAATCTCTTCATCCTATTTCCTGTCCTGTCTCTGTTTTCTTAGGGAAAACAAGGACCACGAGATGAGTAACACCAAACCCAGAACTTCCTCATGTAAGATAAACATATACAATAATCAATTCAATTTAGAAACAAAAAATGTTCTATTGCGAGTTTAACATTTAATTTTATTTGCTTCTTGATATCTTTATCTCTAATTGCCAAATTGCAGTTAGTGTCAACGATGATGATTCTTCAAAGTTTATGCAGTCCCCTCTTACGCCAGCAACAGCCAAGAAGCTGTTTAATACACCCATTACGACACCTGTTTATGCAGCACGGACCAAGAAGTCACTGAACTCAAGAGATGCATTCGAAGACAATGCTGCGGAAGATGCTTGCAGAAGCTTCGAAAACTATCTGCTTCACCTGATTGTTGAAGAAGGGAAAATGGAGGACATAACAGACATAGAGGAGCTTCTCTTCTGTTGGAAGAATCTTAAGAGCCCTGTCTTCATTGAACTTGTCTCCAGATTCTATGGAGAGCTCTGCAGAGACCTGTTTTCAGGTGAATGAACATATGGATAAATGATCAAAACTAAACCTTTTTTATCTTCGTTGACAACAAAAAGAAAAACACTATTTAAGGTTCAAGTGGAAACCAAAATGTGTGAAGACAATAAAGATTGATGTCTTTTGGCGTTTTAGATAATGGACAAACTTGATTATCATTAATCATGGACCAAAACTTGAATGATCCTTGGAAAACTATCGTTTTACTTATCTATAAAACTTTCTAAAAAGCAGAGATCTTTTACCTGAAACTTTATGAAAAGTAATCTAATCTGCAAGAGCTATACTTTTTCACCCTTTTGTTTTTGAAAGATAGACATGACATTTAAACACTGAATCTCTGATTTTAAACCCAGGCATTGTAATGAACTCAACGTTTAAATCGCCTTGTTGTTCTTCTTTTTCATCACCCCTTACAGATTCCATGTAGACATCTGAGAATCTAATTCCTCTTTTGACCACAAAGATCTTTGCTTCTAGATCCAAGGAAGCTGCTAGTGATCCAACAATCCAAACCCACTTCGCCATTTTCGCAAAGATTTGATAAAACATCGTTCTTGGATGCTTACCGAGCGAAATTAGTCCCCTCATATCCAAATTCCCAAAGAACGAAGCCTCCATCGAAGGATGAACAACTAAAAGATACTTCTGACTGCAGAATTTTGCAAACGCGGAATTTGGAAATGCTGTTAACACGTCCAAGGGATCATCACAACTCATTAGTTCAGTCACATCGCATGAATTAAGCTTTATGCCGTGAAACATTCTCCTAAAGATGTATGACTCAAACGCAAACTTCTTATCCGAGCTTTTCGCGAATTTTACATTTCCCAATATAGATTCCACAGCTTTGTCCAAATTCCAATCTGTAGCTTTCATCAGAGTGATCAATGGCTTTGCAAAGCCGTGAATCGATTTAGAAGCAGCTCTAAACGCGAATTCAAACGAAGAAACACTCACAATCCTCTCTTCTAATTTCCTATTCTCTGCAACCAAGGAGTCTACTTTTGCCTTCAAATAATAAATCTCACTCTCCTTTGTTTTGACTTGAGCCTTGAGTTTCTCCAAATGCTTCTCGTTCACTTCGATTTCATCTCTCAACCGATCCAAACAAGAAGATGCAGCAGCATCAAGCGCGGCCTTCTTTGCGTGCAGCTGCTTTGCTTTAAGGTAGAGACGCTTGATGCTACGTAAAGCCTCGAGCTGAGACACGACGAGGTTGTCTGCTTTAATGATCTTGTCAGGATCATAAGGCAAATGAGCTTGTTGAAACTCAACATAAGCGAGCTCAAGCGCTGAAATAATATCAAAAAGCTTCGAAATCTCTTCAGCATCCCAACAAAAAGCTTGAATCTTTCTCGAGGGTTTGTGACTAAAATCGCAAATTTTAGTTTCGCTGGCTTTGATTTCCACCATAATTTCTACTTCACAAGAGTCGTTCGAATACGATTTCTGGTCAGCGAACACACCAATGGATCTAAATCTGCAGACTTTAGCGAATTTGGAGATCATTTCTGATAGATTCAAAGATGGCCTCGATGTTTTAACAACGGCATTCTCCATAGATTGATGTAGAAACCCTAATTAATAACCAAAAAGGAACAATCTTGTTTTAGAAAACCCCAAAAAATCTAAATTTCTCAAAGGAACCAAAACAAATCAAACCAGATAATGAAAGCCATAACGTGAAACCAACCATTGAAGAAGGCATTCATGGATTTAAAGTGTTTAACTGATCAAATTGGTCAAAACGTGAAAGCCAAAAAACAGAACATAAGCTAACATTTAAAGATACAAATTTTGAACAGCTACAAGAGCAATAAGAAAGCAAGCATATAAAGGATAGAGAAGACAGAAAAGAAGAATGAGAAACAAGAAAGCCACCTGTTTGTTGTTTTTGTACACTAGTAGCAGCCTAAGCAAGAAGCTAAGCACGAGGAAGTGCCAAAGTTCGAGTCTTTGTGCTTCTCTCTCTCACTCTCTCACAGAAGATGCTTGTTGCTTAACTTTGGAATGAGGTTCATTATATTCTTCTTTTTTAGATTTTACTCCAAACTAAAGATGAAATAAATAAGAGAGAAAATATAGGCTCGTTAATGGTGATGATTCTAGGATTCCTAAACAATAAATCGACTATAATTGGCGTTTAGTTATCTTTTTTAGTTATTTCTGAAAATCGAAAACTTTTGAGTTTTTCAAAAATATATATTTTATTGTAAGTTTGAATAAAATCTGGGAATCCAAGAGAAAACTTCAGGAATCTTCAGAAGCACCGTCGCGGAGAAACAAAAACCTTTGTCTCCCTTTGTTGCTTTCTTCGAGTCTGTCTTAATATTATAAAAAATTATTTTCTTGTTTTGTAATTGTAATAATTAACTTTTATATATTTAATCAGTTCAACAGTACAGACTTGTATGTTCAAATATTGAAGGCAATCTAGAAAGGTGATGAAAGCTGATTTGCACGTGAGTTTCTATCAATTTTTGTTTTTTCTTTGTTTTATATTTCAGGTGGTTTGGACTCGTGTAGCATATGATTGTTGTCTTAAACTGTACTACAACCGAGAACCAGAGAAAGTTAGGTAAATATCTTTGAAATACAGCATAAAATGTGACTTTGTTTTCATAGGGATCAAATTTGGGAAGCGTGTCCTTTATTTTTTCTCCAACACCACTAAACCCCAACTATGTTGATGTGAGTTTCTATCTTTCTTTTTGTTTGAAACACACATACTTAAATTACTTAGATATAAATAGGCATGAGGCCTACATCATCACAAACGAAACCAGAGAAAGCATGTTTGGCTAATGTATCTGCTTTTCCGTTTTCAATCCTAGGAATAAAACGACAATAGAAGGTAGATAGAGAGTTAACTTAATGAGAGTCTGGTTATCCGATTTTATTCATAAAGCTTGAGCTCCTCTCGATTTTGCATCAGTATTTGCAGCTCTCATACCTAGACATTCACTTGCCAATGGAGAAATTACGTGAGAGCATATTCTGGATTGTGAGAAAACTTCATCTGTCTCCAGATTTCGAAGTTTCTATTCCAATCTAGCCATGCGGGAGTTATGTTACCATGAAGCATCAACTTTACTAGTAAAGCCCAACCTTTTATTTACTGGACTTTTCCATTCATGATCTTCTTTCAGATTTCTTTGTTGTGGTGAGATGTCTTGGTCTTTAGCTTGTTGCCATTCTTTAGTGTCCCAAATGGCTTTTAGTAAGGTATCATCTGTACAAGTTTTCTTATCTTGGCTTGATTTCATGTTTCCCATAATCTCTAGATGATCTACGAGCTTAGTGGAGATGAGAGGCCTGTTGGTGGAAGTGTGATGAGCTCGCTTGATTGTACCATACCCTGATGTATGTTATCAATCTCGTCGATTACCAGATCTATTTTCCAAGGGGCTTTACTCCTGACATTTCGTAATACCTGACACTTAAAAAGAATATGAATCAGTGTTTCAGGTTCATTACACAATGGGCATTTCACATTAAAAGTTATCTGCCCTTTCCAAGTTTTCGCCAATGGGGAGTCCATTTGACAGAGCTCTCCAGGTAAACATTCTAATTTTTGGTGGAGCTCTAAAACCATACTCCCTTCTTCCAATTGATATTCTGGTGATGGTCGTTTGGTCTGAATTGTGTTGTTGCTTCCATGCTTTTGTAGTACCCGGACTTTGTAGAGTAGTCACCAAATGATGTGTGTAGCCAAATAAGTTTGTTCTCTTGCTTTGATCTGCTTGGTTGAATGCATAGAATGTCTTCTTCTTTGCTTGGAATAATCTATTGTATCAGTTCTCTATTCCACTCTATTGAGTTAATTAGGAATAGATCCTTGACCTTCATTTGTCTTGTCTGTGTCGTGACTGGTCCCATAGGTTGATGTGCTTCATTGCTCTTAAGCCAAATATCATACCAAATGTTAGGTTTTTCTCCATTCCCGATCACTTAGCCAATGTTCCCATTTAGTAAATTCTTTCCAAGCAAGATGTTCTTCCATCCATATGACATATTAGTTCATGATTTGACCGCCATAAAACTAGATGAGTGGCAGTATTTACCTAGTAAAACCCTCGCCAAAAGAGATTTGGGGTGTTGTAGAACTCTCCAGCTCAGCTTAGCTAGAAGAGCTTGGTTAAAATATTGTAGATCTCTTATACCTAGCCCTCCTTCTTTTCTTTGTGTGAGTTTATTCCAAGCTAACCAACATACCTTTTTCTTGTCATAAGTATTCATCAAAATAAATAAGGAAGGGAAAAGAGATAGCGTGTGATGCAAGGTATCTCGGGGTGCAAGTTCCCACGAAGAGTTCGGCATCGGGGCACATGGTACCGCAGATGTGAGGCACCACACATGGCACGGAAGGGCTTGGAGCGCGGTACACCCACTTCTCGAAAATGTCGACGAGGGCGCGAGAGCCCCAGCCCATGACTCCGTCATGGCAGATTCGCCTGGAAGTCCATCTGTTCCGAAAAAGATATTTTCTCGGGACCCGAGATGCGAAAGCGACCCTTGAGACTCGTTTGAATCAAGGACCTCAACTTTTACTAAGGTGAGACCTAAGTGAGCTCATAGAGCCGTTGAAGGGAAGAGAAAACATGTGAAGGACCGAGAGATCAGTTTCACCCCATGACCACTTTTCCGGGACCATTTCCTTGGGACCAGTTCCCTCTATCTCTTTCTCCCAAAAACGGCTAGTTTCATAAAGCTTCTTCTTTCCCATTTTTTTTCTCTATAAATGGGTCTTGTTTTGAATGTAATGTATGAGACTTGAATCAATGAAAATCTCTTTACTCTTTTCTATTCTTTCTCTCGGGTTTAACACATGAATTCTTGATAAATTATTCTCAAAATCTTACATGGTATCAGAGCAACAAAGGTCTTGATTCTCTATTAATCTCAAAATCTCTCTTCTCTCTTTGTTATTTTATTCTCATCATTTTATCGATAAAACATCATGGAATCCAACAAGGGAGCTTGTCTACCGGTGACTCTTAAGGAGCCTAACTATATGATGTGGTCAAGGACTGCAAAAATGATCTTGTGCAGCTGTGGGTTATGGAATCATGTTAGCCTTCACAAGAGAAAGCCCCAAGTGCAACCGACAAGGGAAAACAAAAGGAGGGTACCTCCGATGTGGTGGTTGTCGACAATGACAAATGGTTTCAAGAAGACTAGTGATGGCTATCATAACTGCCTCACTAGATCCTCATCTTCTTGGATCATACTTATTTTGCGAAACCGCCAAAGAACTATGGGACACTCTCAAGAAGGTCTATGCAAATGTCTTCAATCTCACTAGGGTCTTTGAAGTCAAGAGACCTCTTATCACTCTAAGGCAGGAAGATATGGAGTTTGAAGATTACTTTGGGAAGTTAAGAGTTCTTTGGGTGGAACTTGAAATGTTGAGGCCAAATACCATTGATCCTCTTGTCCAAAATGCAAGGCGTGAACAAGATAATGTATTTGGTTTACTTGGAGGTTTGAATACTTGTTACAATGATCTTGTCAAATCCATCCTAAGGGAGAATAAACTTCCAACGGTGGATGAAGTATTTGCTCAAGTACAAATAGAGCAAGGAAATATCGGCCTAATTAGTGGCAAGAAGGAACTAATCACCGTCCACAAGGTGACACTCAAAAATGAAGACAAAAGGAGTATGGTGTGTGAACATTGCAAGAAGAAAGGGCATACAAAGGATAAATGTTGGATCCTCAATCCTCACTTAAAACCGAACAAGTGGAAGGAGCAAAACGTAAATATGGCTCAAGAAGGATTGGAGGAGGAACCGGCGAAAACATCTAAACCGGGAGGAGCAATGGCTATGAGTGCTAAGTCTCACGGAGCAATCGTGAGAAGGTTGGACCTTGATGAAATTATCAAGGCCATTGCCAACCTAAAGGACTTTGGTATCTCTAATCTTTCTCAAACTCCTTCAAATTCCTTAATAATCGATTCTGGTGTCTCTCATCATATGACAAGTAACCCTGATATGATCATGGAAAGCTCCACTTCAATCTCAAACTCAAGAATCGATTAGTGGAATTTGAGTTCAACTTCAGCACCATTGGAACGTGGAAATGGCTATGGAACCAAGAAGAAGAGTGATCCCATGCAACACATTCCTACCTTGATGCTTGAGATGAGTATTCAAGAAGATTAACCAAAGAGTGTGCAGTCCGATTACACTCTTTTTCCCTTAAGTGAGATTTATCCCATTGGGTTTTCTCCTTAAGGTTTTTTAATGAGGTAATTGGGCTACACTATCAAGGGACTCTTTTGGTTAATGAGTTTTAAGCCCATAAGAGGTCCAAAAACGTGGCTTAAGACTCCAAGGGTCATTTGAGGAGTCAAAGAAGTGATTGATGCATATTGCATTTCCAAGACAGATTTATTATTCCTTGTATTTCCTAGGTTGTCTTGGGAATGTCCAAGCTTCTTCTTCTTCCTCTCCTATATATTTTCGTGGCCTCCATTAGAAAAGAAAATCTATCTTTTTATCAAAAAACCTCTTTTAAGCATAGATTCATGGATCAGTTTTTGTTTGTCGATTATTGATCTTTTCCGACTTATCAAAGGGTCTTCCGCAACCTTTTGTGGCGTCAATCATTCCATCATCTTGTGTTTGAGTCGTATGTCGTCTCTAACCCAAGAATATCCATCTTTGAACTCGTCTTTAAGTTCGTTTGTCATATCAAAGTCGAGCATCCCAACTCCATATCCTCCAAGTGACGAAATTGGGATTGATTCCTTTGTGGGATCGTATCAAGTGGTATTAGAGCCCACTTGGAGGTTGAGTCGTTTCTATCTATCATCTCTTATCTTTCCATTTCTTTAATCCATTTTTTCATCTCTCACCATTCCATTCTGTTCTAGAAAAAGAAAATCATAAAAAGTGTGTTAACGTTTCATTTTCACTAGATCTGTTTGTTTTGTGGAATCCCTTACGTCTATCATCTTGTTTGAATTTTCATAATTATTTGGCGTTTGATAAAATTGTGAATCCAATTGCGTCTGAAACTAGGACGAGTCTAGTATTTTATAAAATTGATTCAGGCATTTTTGAACACGATTTGATAATTTATTGTGTCTGATCAAGTCATATTGTTGTTCTCAGAGTTTCGAAAAGAATTTGGTTTCATTTGGGGATCATTTTGTGTTGGTTGTGTGCAATCATTTTCGGTTACAAAAGGAACTTTTTACTGGTTTATTTTGTTCTTAATTGCAGAATATCATGGAAGAGCAAATGTTCTGTTCTGATCAAAGCTTTTATGATGAGGAATTTTCATTCACGGACGAGTTTCTTACTGAATCTGAAAAAGATGATGGTTCTGACGAAGAAGAAGGGATTGATCCGGAACCACCTGACTATGAATCTGATCAATCAGACAACACAAGGATTTCCACATGGAGCCACCTATATAAAGCGCCTTACACTTCTAACTCTGTGAAGTATTTTAATTCTTATCATCAATCTTCTCCTAAAATTCAACTCTATGTTTTTTCAGGAAAAAGAAGCTATCTAGAGTGGGAAGAAAACATGGATAATTGGTTTCACTATAACCAAATCAGAGAGGAGAAAAGACTAGTCTATGCCATCGAACAGCTCTCGGAGAAACTTATAAGTGGTGGGTTCAAGAAAAGGCTGAGCGTCGAAGATACAAAGAACCAACTATCACCACTTGGAAAATGCTGAAAGTGCTGTTAAGAAAGAAGTATGTGCATAAGAAAAGGATTGTTATTGTTAAAAAAAAAAGCAAGAACTGATCAAGACAAAGAGCTTTAAAAGCAGTTAAGGAAACAAAAGGACAATGAACTAATCGAAAAGTGGAAGCATGAACTGGGTGAGGTTCTGAAGAAATTCCAAAAGAAGACAAGTCCCTCTTCAAGCAGTTGATACGAAAGCAAACAAGGAGACCATAGTGCATAAAGAAAATATGGAGGATAAGTCAACCTTTCAGCCATTACGTGAATCAAGCTATGAACCAAAGCAATGTAAGTCCTCTAACCTTTCAAAATACAAGAAAGTGACTTGTTATACTTGTCGTGGGAAAGGACATATTGCTGCAACTTGCCCTGGAAAAATTGAGCTAATTCAAATCGAGCTTGAGCAACATAGCCAACCCGAAGCTCAAACTTTCTCAAACATCTTATGTGGCACTCAGGTTAGTTTGGCTTATGAGTCTATTCAATATTTGAATAACATCATATTCACTTGTGGCTTAAACAATCTGTATGAATGTTGAAATTTCTAGTATAATACACTTGATCTTGCCTTTAAGTGCCAAGGAAAATCCAGGTAGAATGAATGAGTGCAATAGCCTTAATGGAACCACATCCACAAGGAGCTTAACTTTGAATCAAATAGAGCAACAACCACACTTTGTTCAAGAACCAGTCCTTATGCCATTTCCTTGTGAGAACTCAATAGAGCACTGTAAGAAATTTATTTTGGATGGAAATGAACCTAACTTGTTTGTGATTGTTTCTGTTCGAGAAGAAAAACGTTTTGGACTAGAAAATGTGAAGGAATTTCGTGTTTCAAGTTCTGTTTTTGAAAAAATTATTCCATCTTTTAAACCACTCTCACCTCAATATTTTTCTATGAAACTTGGGTTTATGGTGGATGATTTGCATGAGTTTAGTTCTGCTTTAAGAGTTTCTTTGTGCAGTCAGTTGTTTGATATTTTCAGCACTAAGACTAAATATGCTTTGTTTAGAACTTGGCCTGAATTAGATAACTTGCTTATGAACTTGTTGATTAAACCTTGTGAACTGAAAAATTATGAGCTTGTGCTTAGCCATTCGAAAATGCCATTTGTTGCTTTAGGCAATAAAAACATACCGAATCTTCTTAGGGAATTGTTTGCCTCTTCCAAACGCATATTTGATGTTGTCTCCCTAGTGTTTGTAAAGGAAATGCAGATTAATGATTCAAGGGCAAGCACAATTCAAATTTGGAGCAATCAAGTTGATTATGGACCAAGGCGACAACCGAGCTATCACTTTAAAATTTGGAACTGGAAGTACCTAAGGAAAGAAATCCAAAATAGGGGTTCTAGAAATGTGTTTAAACGCACAAGAAGAGAAGATGATCAACGATTCAAGCCACCAGATCTAGCCCAAATAAGACACTTGAATCTTCGCCTCATTCAGCCCAAGGAAGAGCCACCCGATGCAACATTTAAGCCAAAGACGACGCTAAACATCTTCGGAGGTAACTTCTTACCCCTAGTTCATTTCTTGATTACTAACTTGCTATATTTCCATGCAGATAATTCAGATTTGAGGTCAAATCATTTTCAAGTGGGAGGGGATGATATGATCATGGAAAGCTCCACTTCAATCTCAAACTCAAGAATCGATTGGTGGAATTTGAGTTCAACTTCAGCACCATTGGAACGTGGAAATGACTATGGAACCAAGAAGAAGAGTGATCCCATGCAACACATTCCTACCTTGATGCTTGAGATGAGTATTCAAGAAGATTAACCAAAGAGTGTGCAGTCCGATTACACTCTTTTTCCCTTAAGTGAGTTTTATCCCATTGGGTTTTCTCCTTAAGGTTTTTAATGAGGTAATTGGGCTACACTATCAAGGGACTCTTTTGGTTAATGAGTTTCAAGCCCATAAGAGGTCCGAAAACGTGGCTTAAGACTCCAAGGGTCATTTGAGGAGTCAAAGAAGTGATTAATGCATATTGCATTTCCAAGACAGATTTATTATTCCTTGTATTTCCTAGGTTGTCTTGGGAATGTCCAAGCTTCTTCTTCTTCCTCTCCTATATATTTTCGTGGCCTCCATTAGAAAAGACAATCTATATTTTTATCAAAAAACCTCTTTTAAGCATAGATTCATGGATCAGTTTTTGTTTGTCGATTATTGATCTTTTCCGAGTTATCAAAGGGTCTTCCGCAACCTTTTGTGGCGTCAATCATTCCATCATCTTGTGTTTGAGTCGTGTGTCGTCTCTAACCCAAGAATATCCATCTTTGAACTCGTCTTTAAGTCCGTTTGTCGTATCAAAGTCGAGCATCCCAACTCCATATCCTCCAAGTGATGAAATTGGGATTAATTCCTTTGTGGGATCGTATCAAACCCTAAGTTAATAAAAATGTGAAACCAACCATAGAAATGTTATTATAGCTAGTGGTGAGAAAGTACCGATTAATGGAATAAGAGATTTGGATCTATTTGATAGGAGAAGAAAACCCTTTTATATGCCAAAATTTACTTCTAATCTTCTCTCGGTTAAGAAAACCACACCGGACTTAAATTGCTATTCTATATTTGGTCCTAACTATGTACAATTTCAGGATATTGAGAGTGGAAAAACACTTGGAGGAGGAAAGACCAAAGATGGGTTATATGTCTTAGAAGAAAAATCGGTGCCAAGTGTTTTACATTATGTTTCCGTTAGCAATTTAAATTCAAATGTTGGTTTATGTTTTAGCTCGGTTTGGCATGCAAGATTGGGTTATCCCCACTCTAGAGCCTTAAGTTTAATATTGCCTAATAACTCTTTTGATCATAATACTTGTGAGGCTTGTATCTTAGAAAAACATTGCAAGTCTATTTTTATGAAATCTAGCACTCTTTATGCTAATTGCTTAGATCACAACAAGAAACTTCTACAAATTCCCCGGAGGTACCGGAAGAAACAATGCAAAGTGACAATGAGGCATATCCATTAAGAAGGAGTACACGTCCCCTAAAGGATCACACAAAAATTGGATCAAAACACATTTTTGCTACAATAATCATATTGTGGCACATCCAACTCAAACAGTTTGTTATCTTGACCGTGTTCTTTATAATCATAAAGTGTTTCTTGGCAAAATTGAGCTTGGACATATTCCAAAAAGCTATGAGGAAGCTAAAAACCGCAAGGAGTGGAGAGATGCAATCATGGATGAATGCAATGGAAAAGAACCATACTTGGGATGAGGCGGAATTGCCACCGGGAAAAAAGGTTGTCACTTTCCGATGGATATTCAATATCAAATACAAGAGTCATGGGAGTATTGAATGCTACAAATGCCGATTGGTTGCAAGAGGTTTCACTCAAACATATGGTCAAGACTATACTGATACATTTGCACCCGTTGCAAAGCTCCATACGGTACGGGTTGTTCTTTCTTTGGCCACAAATTTAGTTTGGGAACTGTGGAAAATGGATGTCAAGAATGTATTCTTGCAAGGAGAACTTGAAGATGAAGTGTACATGCATCCGCCTTCCGGTCTTGAAGGGATTGTGCGCCCCAGGCGAATCTTACGTCTCCAGAAAACCATATATGGGATTAAACAATCTCCTCGGGCTTGGTATCATAAGTTAAGCTTTACCCTCCGAGAGCATGTTTTTCATAAGTCGGAATCAGATCATACAGTTTTCACATCCAATGGACCGAATGGTATGATTGTAATCCTTATCTATGTGGATGACTTGATCATTATCGGCAATGACAAGGACGGTATTTCCTCAACCAAAAATTACCTTAAAACTATGTTTGAAATTAAAGACTTTGGGGAACTAAAGTACTTCCTAGGAATCGAAGTGTGCCACTCTTTGGAGGGCCTATTTCTTTCTCGACAGAAGTACACTCTTGATCTTTTTCATGAAACAGGAAATTTAGGTTCTAAAACTGCCAACACACCTCTTGAAGATGGCTACAAGGTCAGTCAAAAGGGGGAGCAAAATGATGAACTTTACAAGGATGCGCCTCAACATAGATGACTTGTGGGCAAACTCATCTATTTGACAATCACAAGGCCGGATATATGCTATGCGGTAAATCAAGTGAATCAGCATATGCAAAACCCCATAGTACATCATTGGCAAGTTCATAACATTTGGATGGGAAAGAATAAATCCACCGAAATTGTGGGCTATTGTGATGTAGATTGTGTCGGTGATCGGAATGACCGAAAATCCACAACGGGGTATTGCACTTTCATTGGAGGTAACTTGGTAACATGGAAGACTAAGAAACATAAGGTAGTGTTTAAAAGTTTGTGATCATATTTATCCCAATCTAGGAATTGTGGACCTTCCCCACGAATGATCAAGGGTTCCCTCTCTCGTAAATCACACACTCTTTTTCCCTTAGAAGAGTTTTGTCCCACGAGGTTTTCTCTCTAAGATTTTTAATGAGGTAGGGTTTGCAAGAAGTCCAAACTTAGCCTCAATGACATTATGGTTAAGCTTGATGGAAAGTATTGATCAAAATAAATAAAGAAGGGAAAAGAGATAGCGTGTGATGCAAGGTATCTCGGGTCGCAAGTCATCGGGACGCAAGTTTCCAAGAAAATTTCGGCATCGGGGCGCAGGGTGCCGCAGACGTGAGGCACCACCCATGGGACGGAAGAGCTTGGAGCGCGGTATACCCACTTCTTGAAAATGTCGATGAGGGCGAGGGAGCCCCAACCCATGACTTTGTCAGGGCAGATTCTCCCCGAAGTTCATCTGTCCCGAAGAAGATATTTTCTCGGGGCCCGAAATGCGAAAGCGACCCTTGAGACTCGTTTGAACCAAGGACCTCACCTTTGACTAAGATGAGACCGAGGTGAGCTCATAGATCCGGAAGAGAAAACATGTGAAGGACCAAGAGGTCATTTTCACTCAGGGACCACTTTCTCGGGGCCACTTCCTTGGGACCAGTTCTCTCTCTCTCTCTCTTTCTCTCAAAAACGGCTAGTTTCATAAAACTTATTCTTTCCTTTGTTTTCTCTATAAAATGGGTCTTGTTTTGAATGTAATGTATGAGACTTGAATCAATGAAAATCTCTTTACTCTATCCTATTATCTCTCTCGGGTATAGCACATGAATTCTTGATAAATTATTCTCAAAATCTTACAATAAGTAGCATCCCACCATAATCGAGTCAACACTAACTGGATTTTTTGACATAGAGAGCTTGGGAGTTGAAAACATGACATTGCATAAGAGGGTATGGCTATCAAAACAGATTTCAGCATAAATAGCTTTCCAGCTGGTGAAAGAAACCTATTTTCTCATGAAATTGCATTATGTCTTATTCTGTCCACTGTTGAAGTAGATAGGTCTTTTCGTCCTTCCAAAATGATCGGGAAGCTCCAAATACTCGCCCATTCCACCCTCTGTTTGGATATTTAAGAGCTGTTTCACCTCGTGTTTTACTAAGATGCGAGTTTTTCTAGAGAAAGAGATGCTAGATTTGTGTTCATTTATCATTTGGTCCGAGGTTTCTTCAGACTTCCTTAGGATACACTTTAGTTCATTGCAATTTTTCTATGTGGCTTTTACCAAAAGACATCTTATCATCTACATATAGCAGATGCTTTAATTTTGGGCTGTCTTTCCCGACTCTGATGCCTTGTAAACTCTGATTTAGCTGAGTTGATTTGCATAATCCTGAGAGCATTTCACTGCACATAATGAAAAGATAAAGGTGATTGAGGGTCACCTTGTCTTATTCCTCTAGTAGGGACAATACTTCCTTGGACTGAGCCATTTAGTAAAACTGAGTATGAAACTGATGAAACGCAAATCACGATCCAAATAATAAAACAAGGTGATCATTACATTGTTTGATATAGCCCTTCATGCCATAAAGGTGGACTGCTTTTCTGATATTAGATTTGGTAGCAAAGGTTTTAGTCTCCGGGCAAGCAGCTTTGTGATGATCTTATAATAGGTATTACATAAGCAATAGGCCTATAGTCTGCCACTTTTTGTGGATTGGTTATCTTCGGTATTAACCGGATATGTGTCATTTATTAACCTCAAAATTACACCAAAATGAAAGCACTCTGTGATCTCCTCCATCAGTTTTCCTTTCATAGTCTTCCAGTGTGAATGGTAGGAACTAGTTGGGAATTCATCTGGCTCTGGAGTTTTACCCGAGTGGATACTAAAAAGCACATCTCTTACTTCTTTCTCTATTGCTTCTGCTGTCAGTTTTTCGACTTCTTTTAGTGTTAGGGGCTGCCCAATAGCCTCTCTGACCGTGTTCCTAAGTAGGCTGGAATATAACACATCGAAGTAAGATGTTATTATATTCAAAATCTGCTCATCTTCATTATACTTGGCTTCCTTGCTCATCAATTAGGGCTGAGATTTTATTTCTAACTTTCCGCCTCCTTGTGCTAGCGTGAAAGAAGCCAGTATTTTGATCCCCAAGTTGAAGCTAGAGCTGTCTGATTCTTTGCTTCAAGTATTCCTCTTCTTCGGCCATATTCAGATTTTAACTTTGTATTCAGTTTTTGGATGAGATCAAATCTTAAGATAGGGCTTACCATCGCCTTCTCTAGCTCAGATTTCAGAGTATTTATCCGCTCGTGACTATTTCTTTTGTTTTCCTTGTTCCATCTTATAATAGCTGAGCGACACACACTAATTTTCTGTGTTACTGATAATGTCGGATTTTCCTGCCATAGTTTATGAATTATACCTTTCAGCTCCAAGTTTTTTTTCTCAATCTTCGATCATATCTAAAAATGACCTTCTTCGTTTTATGGTTAAGCGTGAAGAAGGAGACTAGCGGTCGAGGATCAGAACCTTCATAGCGGAGATGTTGGCACCTGTCAGACGGGAACAGTTCTGACCATATGCAATTTGAGAGAGCTCTATCGAGCCTCCTTTGAATGACCAAGTCATATCAAACTTCTCTCCATGAAAGGCAATTGCCAGCGTGTTGAAGGTCATACAAATTACATTCCGATAACAAAGATCTAAAAGCAACAAACGATCCTTCAGGTCTGATGGTTCCACCCTTCTTTTCCATGTTGTTTAAGATTTCATTGAATTACCAAGTTAGATACCAAGATTCCTCTCTTGTTAGAGCTATTTGTTTAATTTGTTCCCAAACCAGATTTTGCTTTTCAACCTCTGGTTCTCCGTAAATGAAAGAAGCAAAGAAAGTCTTTCCTTGAATCTTTACTTTAGTATCGATTACATTTGGGTTAAGTGATAGTATTTCAAGCTCAACATTTGATCTCCAGAAGAGTGGCAGTCTTCCACTTCCAGGTGAAGTTGGAGAGACTAAGAAATGTGGGAAAAATTGAGATGATTTACATAAGATAGAACTGTCGTATCTTGATTCTTGATTTCCATGGGGAAAAAGATATCGAGACTAAAATTCTTGTTTAGCTCCTTGATTTTATGGACTGTTATCGGGTTCCCCAGCCCTTGACAGTTCTATGTCATGATGGCTAAGGAACGGGGTTGGGAGGGTCTTGAAAATCTCTCCTTGTATTCTATAGGAGAATTTCATCTTCTGTATGCTCTGTGATCATTAGCTCTTGGTTAGAAGATGTTGTGATAACCTCTTGTAGATTTGTGGCTGTTATTTCAGGTTCCTGTGTAGACTCAGGAGCATTTTCCATGATTAATCTTCTTCTGGGTGTAGAAGCTTTCAGTGTCTGTTTTCACCGTCATAGAGCTGTAGCTTTTGATATTTTTGGGCTAGCCTATAAAGCCTTTTTTAGAGGAAGTATCCCCGGTTTACGTTTTTGGGTAAGACTCTTTTTCTAGAGTGTCGTCGATATATTGAGAATAGGACCGAGGCATTGTGAGATTGGGATTCTTTCTTGGCTTCCCACAGCTTATGTTATCATTGCAGCACTAAGGTTAGCTGGTTCTTGTTGTTACATAGAAACCTGAACCAATCTCCTTGCTTCCTCCTCAAATTCACCTTTTTCTGTACCATCACTAATTCTTAATCTTCTAGCTGCTAATTCTCTTGGGTCTGGAAATGAGGCATTTTTCTCCCACTGCTTTATCCACAGCCTTAGGTGGGAGTTCTAGATTTTGGCCAACAGACAAGGGAGCCCTTTCTAGGGGAGGTCTCCTTTCTTTAGCAGGTTGGGCATCCTCAGGTTTGTCCCTAAGGATCAATTATGTTTCTTTAGCCTTTCTGCTTGAAAGTTCATCTCTTAAATCTTTCTGTTTTTCTCTCTCAGGCTCGAAGTTGGACTGTTTTTCTACCCACAGGGTTAAGTGAGCTAGCAACCTCCTACATTTGGCCTATGTGAAGTATGGTACTAGGCTCTGCTTCTGTTATATGCATCACCTCTTTTAAACTGCTCAGGTGAGTAACTCCTTTCGTGTCTCTCAACATAGGAATTATTCTTCTTGTAGTAGCTAGCTTTTTCTGCTTTGAAGCAGTTTTTCATGCCATAGTCTTTTTTGGACTAGTAATCCATCCTAGAGTGAGTAGTGACATAATGTTCTTGATATCTTCTAGGTTCTCTATTAGCATCCCTAGGTGGTAGGAGATAACAATCATAGGAGGGTTTAGTGTGGGGAGATTTCTCTATGTGTTGTACTGCTTCAATTTACTCAGATTCCACACTCTCTTCGGTCACCACACTTATAGCAAAAAATTTCAACCTTCTCATAAATCAACGTTGTTCTTACTTATTTACCGTTTGCAAACTCCACTATGGAGGATGAGCTCAGTGGTTTGTCTGCATCAATATGGACCCTCATTCTTAAAAATGTAGTGGTTATATCTGCAACCTCAAAAAGGCTTATTGCTTGTCCAATTCCTTTTAATGTTTCCACATCCAAAGATGTATCGGGATCCCTTGGACTTGGATTCAAAAGGCGATCAAGGATGTGAATTTTTTTTGGGTTGTTGCTATAAATCATATATATATATATAAGTGGAAGAGTGTGGAGCAAGTAACCAAAAAGGAGAATAGCTTGAGGAACAAGGTAATGAATAAGAGGAAGGAAACTGGGCCGAGAGATGTCTCGGACCAAGAAGGAAGCTGGCCGCTAACGGATCGAGAAGGGTCTCGGCCTTGGGTCGCTAACGGACCGAGGAAGGCCTCGGCCTTAGAGTGTGAACTGGGCCGCTATCGGATCGAGCAAGAGAAGGAAGGCCTCGGCCTGGAAGTCGCCCAGCTGATCCGTAATGGGCCAAGGTCTCACTCGGCTGCAGGACATAAAATGGGCCAAAATGGAGACAAAATGGATCGACCCATAATGAAGCCTCACGTCCGTACGCTGTGATAATCCCGAGAGACCCCGTACACTGTTCTCTCGGGGCGCGGGTCCAAACAGTGACTGCTGAGGACCGTTGGGACCACTACCAACTCCGTGTGTCAATGTGGACCCAAGGAAGCCGTTGTACTCCTTCTGGGACCACCCAGCCGCCTGCGCCCTGTCACCTACCCGCGGGACCACCTGCGGCCTTCACCTACCCGCGGGACCACTCCAACCAACCGCGGGACCACAAGCCAACCTCCAACGGTCTTCTTTTCTTTGTAACGGCTATGATTGATATTTTTGGGACTTCTTTACCTCTTTTACTATATATATATGTGTATGTTGTAGTAAGAAAATTATGGAGTTTTAATTCAATGAAAAATGGCTCTAGTTTATTCTCCTTAAATCTCTTCTCTACATTAATTCTCAAAGCCTCTTAATTCTCATATTTTTACATGGTATCAGAGCAATAGAGATCCTAATCTCATTCTATTTCTAGTCTTAAAATTCTATTCTTCTCATCAATCTCAAAATTTCGAGAAATTCTCTTAAAAAAAAAAACCCTACATTTCGATAAAACTATCATGGAATCCAACAAAGGGGCATGTATACCGGTAATTCTCTAGGGGCCTAACAACATGCTATGGTCAAGGACTGCAAGGATGATCTTGTGCAGCCGGGGGCTATGGAGTCATGTAGAGCCACCACAAGAAAAAGGTTCAAATGTCACCGATAAGGGAAAAGGAAAGGAAAGCTCCTCCGACGTGATAACTATCGATCAAGATAAATGGTTCCAAGAAGATCAAACGGTAATAGCTATCATAACCACCTTTCTTGATCCGCATCTTCTTGAATCCTATTTTTTTTGTGAAACCGCAAAAGAATTATGGGATACTCTCAAGAGAGTGTATGCAAATGTTTCCAATCTTACTAGATTATTTGAGGTTAAAAGAGCTCTAAATACTCAAAATCAAGAAGATATGGAATTTGAAGATTATTTTGGAAAGCTACGGCTTCTTTAGGCGGAACATGAAATGTTAAGGCCAAGCACAATGGATCCCCTTGTGAAAAATGAAAGAAAGGAGCAAGATAAGGTGTTCGAGTTACTTGGAGGCTTATATCCTTGCTACAATGACCTTGTCAAATCCATACTAAGGGAAAAGAAGCTTCCAACGATGGATGAGGTTTGTGATCAAGTACAAAGGAAGCAAGGAAATATTGGGCTCATTAATAGCAAGAAAGACTTAATCACCGCTCACAAGGTGACTTACAAGAATGAAGATAAGAGGAACATGGTGTGTAAGAATTGCAAGAAAAAGGGACATACAAAGGAGAAATGTTGGATCCTTAATCCTCACCTCAAACCCAACAAGTGGAAGGAACAAAGAGCAAACATAGCTCAAGAAGATGTTGGGGGAGAAGAACCGGCGGAAATCTCAAAAACCGGCGGAGGAGTCACGACAATGAGTGCAAAATCTCATGGTGCGATTATAAGAAGGTCGGACCTTGACGAAATTATTCAAGCTACTGCCAACTTAAAGGATTCCAGTATCTCTAATCTCTCTAAAACTCCAACTAATTCCTTAATTATTGATTTTGGTGCTTCTCACCACATAATAAGTAATCCTAGGTTGATAAAGAACATAAAACCAACCATAGGAAATGTTATTGTAGCTAATGGTGAAAAAGTCTCAATCAATGGTATAGGAGAATTGGAAGTGTTTAACAAGAAAACAAATGCTTTTTATATGCCAAAATTTACCTCTAATCTTCTTTCGGTTAAGAAAACCACATCCGATTTAAATTGCTATGCTATATTTGGTCCTAACCATGTACAATTTCAGGATATTCAGAGTGGAAAATCCCTTGGAGGAGGAATGACCAAAGATGGGTTATATGTTCTAGAAGGAAAATCGGCTCCAAAGGATTTACACTATGTTTCCGTTAGCAATTTAGATTCTAATGTTGGTTCTTGTTTTAATTCGGTTTAGCATGCTAGGTTGGGTCATCCCCATTATAGAGCCTTAAGTTTAATTTTACCTAAAAACTCATTTGACCATAGTTCTTGTGAGACTTGTATTTTTGGAAAACATTGCAAATCGGTTTTCCCGAAATCTAGTACTATTTATGCAAATTGCTTTGATTTAATTCACTCGGTTGTTTGGACCTCTCCTTGTGCCTCTAGAGATAATTTAAAATATTTTGTAACTTTCATTGTTTAAAAATCAAAATATACTTGGGTAACTTTAATGGCATCTAAGGATCGGGTTTTTGATGCTTTCATCAATTTTCAAAATTATGTGACTAACCAATTCAATTGCAAAATAAAGGTACTAAGATCGGATAATGGAGGAGAATATACAAGCACCAAGTTCAAAGATCACTTGAACAAATATGGAATAATCCATCAAACAAGTTGTCCACACACTCCACAACAAAATGGTGTGGCGGAAAGGAAAAATCGACATCTTATGGAAACTTCAAGATCCATGATGTACCATATGAAAGTCCCTAAAAGATATTGGGAAGATGCGGTATTAATGGCATGCTACCTCATAAATCGGCTTCCAACCAAAATCTTACACGATGGATCACCATATGAGGTACTTAATGGCACAAAGCCTTTTATTGATCACTTAAGAGTATTTGGATGTGTGTGCTATGTCTTGATTCCAGGGGAATTACGTAATAAGCTTGATGCCAAGAGTACAAAATTCATGTTCCTTGGATACTCAACCACACAAAAGGGTTACAAGTGTTTTGATCCAACAAATCACCGACTCTATGTCTCTCGGGATGTGAAGTTCATTGAAGATCCAAGATACTTTGCTACACCAAATTGGGAAGAACTCAAAGACCTCACCAATACCACTCAAGATAGGAATGAAAGTTTACGCATACTCCTCCAACAAATTGGTAACACATAGACAATTCCTACGAACACGGATGAAGAGATGCCTCATCAACATATCTCCGTTGACGAAGAAATGGAACCCACATCCATTGGAATTGAGCAACCAACGGTGGATACTTCTCCTTCTCCTTTGGAGGTACCAACATCTCAAACTCCTCAAATTCCTCTAAGGCGAAGTACAAGACCTCGCAAAGATCCCTCCACAAGGCTCAAAACTCGGTTTTGTTACAATGCAAATTCCGAGGCACATCCTACCCAAAAGGTGTGTTCTCTTGACCTTGTTCCTATGCATCATAGAGCTTTCCTTGGAAAATTGCACTTGAACAGATTCTGAAAAACTATGATGAGGCTAAAACTCGGAAAGAATGGCGAGATGCAATTAAGGAAGAATGTAATGTCATGGAAAGGAATCATACTTGGGACCCGGCAACACTACCACCGGGAAAACGGACTATCACCTCCTGATGGATTTTTACCATAAAATACAAGAGTGACGGAAGTATCGAACGCTACAAATGTCGTCTAGTGGCAAGAGGTTTCACACAAACCTATGGGCAAGACTATACCGACACATTTGCACCCGTTGAAAAACTTCATACGGTACGTGTGGTTATTTCCTTGGCTACAAATTTAGATTGGGAGCTGTGGCAAATGGATGTCAAGAATGCATTCTTACAAGGCGAACTTGAGGATGAAGTATACATGCACCCACCTCTCGGACTAGAAAACATGGTACAAACCGGGAAAGTCCTACGTCTTCGGAAAGCTATATATGGACTTAAGCAATCTCCTAGGGCTTGGTACCATAAGCTAAGCTTCACATTTCGAGATCGTGGCTTTCACAAATCCGAATTGGACCACACCCTTTTTGTCTCCCATGGTCCGAATGGCATAATTGTGGTCCTCATTTACGTGGATGACTTGATCATTACCAGCAATGACAAGGACGGTATTTCTTCTACTAAGACTTATCTTAAGAGTATATTTGATATTAAAGACCTTGGGGAACTAAAGTATTTTCTAGGAATTGAAGTATGCCGCTCTTTGGAGGGTCTATTTCTTTCCCAACAAAAATACACTCTTGATTTGCTTGATGAAATAGGAGATTTAGGTTCAAGAATTGCTTCTACACCACTTGAAGATGGATACAAGTTCAGTCGAAAGGGGGAGAAGAATGATGAGCCATACAAGGATGCACCTCAATACCGAAGACTAGTGGGAAAACTTATATACTTGACAATCAAAAGATCAGATATATGTTATGCGGTGAACCAAGTGAGTCAACATATGAAAAACCCAACATTACACCATTGGAGCATCATGGAAAGAATTCTCCGGTATTTAAGAGGAAGTCAAGATCGTGGCATTTGGATGGGCAAGAATAACAATACCGAAATTGTTGAATATTGTGATGCGGATTGGGCTGGTGATCGAAATGACCGAAAATCGACTACCGGATATTACACATTTATTGGGGGAAATTTAGTGACATGGAAGACCAAGAAACAAAAGGTGGTATCATGCTCAAGTGCCGAGGCGGAATACCGAACCATGAGAAAACTTACAAGTGAGCTCACTTGGCTAAAGGCACTCCTTAGGGATCTTGGCATTGATACATCCAAACCAATCACAATGCATTGCGATAATCAAGCGGCAATTCACATTGCATCCAATTCCATGTTTCATGAAAGGACCAAACACATCGAGATTGATTGTCACAAAGTCCGGGAGAAAATCGAAGAAGGATTTACACTTCCATGCTACACCAAAAGTGAAGACCAATTGGCGGATATCTTTACCAAAGCCACAAGTCTAAGAGTTTGTGATCATATTTATCCCAAACTAGGACTTGTGGATCTCCCAAGAGAATGATCAAAGGTCCCCTCTCTCATAAAACTCACGCTCTTTTTCCTTAGAAGAGATTTTCTCTAATAAGTTTTTTTAATGAGGTGGGATTTATGAGAAATCCAACCTTAACCGAAATAACATTACGGTTAAGCTTGAGGGAGAGTATTGATCATATATATATATATATATATAAGTGGAAGAGTGTGGAGCAAGTAACCAAAAAGGAGAATAGCTTGAGGAACAAGATAATGAAGAAGAGGAAGGAAACTGGGCCGAGAGATGTCTCGGACCAAGAAGGAAGCTGGGCCGCTAATGGATCAAGAAGGGTCACGGCCTTGGGTCGCTAACGGACCGAGGAAGGTCTCGGCCTTAGGGTGTGAACTGGGCCGCTATAGGATCGAGCAAGAGAAGGAAGGCCTCGGCCTGGAAGTCGCCCAGCTGATCCGTAATGGGCCAAGGTCTCACTCGGCTGCAGGACATAAAATGGGCCGTACTGGAGACAAAATGGATCGAACCATAATGCAGCCTCACGTCCGTATGCTACGATAATCCCGAGAGACCCCGTACACTGTTCTCTCGGGGCGCGGGTCCAAACAGTGACTACTGAGGACCGTTGGGACCACTACCAACTCTGTGTCAGTGTGGACCCAAGGAATCCGTTGTACTCCTTCTGGGACCACCCAGCCGCCTGCGCCCTGTCACCTACCCCCCTCAAGACCACCTGCGGCCTTCACTTACCCGCGGGACCACTCCAACCAACCGCGGGACCACAAGCCAACCTCCAACGGTCTTCTTTTCTTTGTAACAGCTATGATTGATATTTTTGGGACTTCTTTACCTCTTTTACTATATATATATATGTGTATGTTGTAGTAAGAAAATTGTGGAGTTTTCGGTCATTTCGATCACCAGCCCAATCTGTATCACAATATCCAACAATTTCGGTATTGTTATTCTTGCCAATCCAAATGCCACTTTTGTAAGACTACCATCCAGTGGTTGAAATGCTATGGTTGGTTGGCCAGAACTTGTTGAATATCTTCTTCAGATGAGAACTGAAACTAGAAGTAGTCATTTCCAAGATCTGCTCATGTTGGCCTTACTAGGAGATTCCATAGATCTGAGAGAAAGGGTATAAGGGACCAAACCCTTTGAGCTCGAGGATTTGTTCTTCACCATTTGACTGTTAAAGCCAGTCTTTTTGGTTGCTCTGAGTTGTCAAAATCTGCTATTTTGGCGTCAGCTGTTCTCGGAGGTAAGCTGGAAAAAAATATCGCCTTACCTTTTTCTGCATAAGAAGCTCTGTGTTGCATCTTGTTGTTGGTTCTAAGCGTACGTTTGAAAGTTATTAGGAACAAAGTAGAAGAAAGACTGAGAGGTTTATTTCAGGTAAATAAACTTCACCAAAGAGATTCCTACTCGTTTTGCCTCAGTTCTTGAAAAACGCAACTTGGATGTGGAAAAAAACGGGAAAGAGCAAAACATAAATCAGAAAGGATGTATGGTTTCAGGAAACTAATTCTTCTGATTAGTTAAGAGCCAAGGTGTTTGTCATCTCGAAAAAACATTGTGAAGGATTCATAGACGATTCCCAAGATAATTTCTCCCCAACAAGGCATGAACGCAAGCTAATATCCACTGGATATTTGGTATGTTTTGAAAAGTGTTTTAAAAGAGGGAACAACCTTTACAAAAGGAAACCATGTTAGAAAAAATGCCCGAAAAGCAAATGAGAGAATTTTTTGTATGAAATTGATGAGAGAGTAGGATTATAGGAAGTTTTGTGGGTTAATTGGGAGTTATTGATTCCAAAATTGGTTGGAAAGTAAGCATTTAGAGCTCACTTTTGGTTGTTAATGGTGGTTGAAAATATTGAAGATGATGATATTTTTTGTAAATAAATGATGCTCCCAAAATATTTATATCTTTCTAAGTGTTGTTGGTTATTTGCAAATGGCTCTTAGCCTAGTGGCAAGCGGTAAGTCCACATAAGGCAGCTCATTTGCACAACCAGGGATCGAGTCCCCCCACCTACATTATGTAGGAATTTGGCTATTGGGCCAGATAGTTGTGGCCCAACATAATTTGCCGTTAAAAAAAAAGTGTTGTTTGTTATTTAAAATAATATAAAATAATAATAACAAAATGACATGATTGTAAATATATGGTGGTTCAAGGATAAAATAGGAAAACAATTATAAAAAAGAAGTGGAGGTCAAATTTACATTTGACTCCACAAATTAGATCATTTTTGAAACAAGCTCAAAAATTTTAAGTGATTTATTCACATCTTTATCTACGTAATATTATTAAGTAATCTTAATATATAAATATTTGTTTAAACTTATATATATATAAATAAAATAATCTCTTATATAATGAAAGCATAGTATTAATTTAAACACTGTGTCACAAATTTGTTACTAAGAAATAATGATCACATAAATTTTTTTATCTATTATAATTATACAAAATGATTTTCTCTTGATAACGATGTAATCAATTATTATCAACAGAATTTTACTAGTTTGTTTTAAAATTTAATATAATAAAACACGAAGATAATGAATATGTTATATCGAGTAATAATGAAATAACAAAAATCGTAATAAAATATCGAGTTCATATGATTTTATTTTATATCGAGTCATCAATCAATATGTTTATCGTTTTTATATGATTTTATATTGAGTCATTATCAACATAATGAATATCAACTTCAGGAATAACTTTAAACTTAACATTTAATTCAATTATATAATTTATATAAATATAAGAACTTATTAGAACTAAATCCTAAATCAATCTCTATCTTAAAATTTTATCCCCAATCCTTTTAGAAATGGTTATACATAATGAATGTCATTCTTCTATTTAATATTCATCTCATGATTTTTTTTCTCAAATCACTATGTAAAATAACAAATTAATAAACACTAATTTGCATTTGTAGGTATACTTGATTATGAAAATATTATAATTTATTAGAAATATCAATATGCATATATTTATATATGCATTTATTTTTATTTTTATTTTTAAATTAATAAATTACAATAATTTTTAAATATATGGTTAGAGGTTAATATGGACACATAGTTCATAAAATGAACATATGTCTACAAATATAAATGAACATGAATCTAAATATTCATATGAATACGGACTTAAAACCCTAAATGACCGTGGATCAAAAAATTTAAATGAATGTGAGTCTAAAAACCTAAATGAACAAGGATCTAAAACCCTAAATTGCACAAGTCAAAAAATTTTATATACGAAAATTGTTATGCATCAAAACCTAAATTAAAGGAGATCAAAAACATATTTCGTTTACAACACTGGTCATTATTATAAATTATTTTTTAGTATATCAAGTATATATAAAATTAATAAATTTAAGTATACAAATTAAATCATGAAAAACAAATATTATATATAAATAAAAATGATTACAAATGTATATTAATTTTTCACAAAAACATATATTGGATTATCATCAAATATCTTATAAAACGAAAAAAAAACCAGAATACATATTTTATATGCTAAAACAAAAATAATATGTTCAAATGACCAAATATGTGCTTCTCAATTCTCTGGAAGAGGAGCAGCATTTCAATTCATTAACTCTTATATAAACAAGTCTTTTTTTATGTATTACGTGAAACACAAAAAATAAATTTATTGGACTACAAAAGCAAAGATCTTCGAATTATTTATTTAGTTGCCAGCTATTTATTTTTAGTAAACTAGTTGTTACTTCAAAATTTGTTATGGGATGGTTAGTCATTGGTTTAAATTATGGCCTTAACGTTAATCAATATATTAAAAAGGTAACAAACATTAGGTGTGATCTGCTCCGTTTTCTAGGTATTGTATTGGTGATAAGTATGTGTGTTTTTGTATTTTGTTTTTTATTGGCTTAATTTGTTGTAATTGTTTCGGTGCAGGTAGAATAATTGGAATCTTTCTGTAATATATATGAGGAGTAGATGGTCAATGTTTTTTGTCTTGTATTTCTCACATTGGTTTATATATAGGCATTGTAAGCTTTGCTTTCAGCTTCGAATTTGAATTTGACTAAAAGTTTGGACTAGCTAGAGAGAAGAAAAAATGGCAGATCTTGTGACTATAATTTCATCAAGCATTGTTCGACCCCGTAACATAAACCACTCGGGTCCAACAAAGATCCATCTAACTCCATTTGATCTTAGCCTTCTCCATATTGATTATCCTCAAAGAGGTCTCCTTTTCCCCAAATCCAACCCCGAAACCCATTTCCTTTCTCGACTAAAGACCTCTCTTTCGACTGCTCTAGAGATCTACTTCCCCTTTGCAGGTCGTCTAGTCAAAGTAGAGAATCTTGAAGACAATACGATGTCGTTTTACATCGACTGTGAAGATGGCTTCGGTGCTAGATTTGTCCACGCAGAATCCAAATCTTTATCGGTGAGTGACATTCTTCAACCTCACTGTTCTGTTCCTCATTTCATGAATCATTTTTTCCCTGTTGGATGTGTTAAATGTTCTGATGGCGTCTCGGAGCACTTGCTTGCTATACAAGTCACCGAGATAAAGGATGGAGTCTTCATCAGTTTCTGTTACAACCACATAGTGGCAGATGGTGTTTCTATGTGGAATTTCTTCCACACTTGGTCCAAGATTTGCTCAAGTGGTTCAGCTTCAGACCTTCAGCCACTTCTTCTCAGAGAATGGTTCCTTGACGAGATCGATTACCCGATTTCTATTCCCATTTCAGAGACAAAGAGGCCACCACCAAGCCGTGAACTTCCTTTGGCACCCATTACGCAAGACATGGTTTTTCACTTCACAAAGAAGAATATTTCAGATCTCAAAACTAAAGCCAACAACGATGTTGACTGCAGTGACCTGACAATCTCATCTCTTCAAGCGGTTTCAGCACATATGTGGAGGTCAATCACCAGACATAGTGGTCTTAGCCTAGAAGTAGAGACG